>JADBJO010000025.1:991473-998973 GCA_016801955.1 Conus betulinus
TGTGTGGCTACGTGTCATGGTCTTCTTGATCACCAGTGTAATGGAACTGTGGGGTTTTAATCCATGTAAAGGATGTGAAATTGGGTGTTTTCGGGGTATAAAGTGCTCTTGGTTAGCTACATATTGAAATAAATACAGATTCTCTGTGGCCAGTGCGGTCAGGGAATCTAACTGTAACATAGATAACAATAGCAGCACTATCATTGTGACTATTGTAAACGTTAAAGCTATCATTATCATCAACATCAATAACAACGACCAACAATAACAATTACATGCAAGAGAGAGAGAGAGAGAGAGAGAGAGAGAGAGAGAGAGAGAGAGAGAGAGAGAGAGAGAGAGAGAGAAATGTGACTATTGTAAATGTTAAAGCTATCATTATCATCAACATCAATAACAACGACCAACAAGAACAACTGCATGCAAAAAAAAAAAAAAAAAGCAAGAAAAAAAAAGAAGGTGGAATTACCTTGCTGTCCCAGCACTGAAGCAAAAGTCAGAGCAACACATAGCAACCCGGTTCGCTGCTTCATCTTGAAGATGAGGCGCTGTCTTCTCTCCAGAACTGTATAACGACAAAACGCGGCGGATACCTACACTACAGAAAGGAGCACAACGTCCAGTTAACCGCGAAAACCGACCGCAACTTGATTTATACACCTCTAACCCGTTTAAGACAGATGACATCAGTAAAAACAGAAGATGGGGAGACAGGGAGGGGGGGGGGGGGGGGGGGGGGGGGGGGGAAGGGAAGGGAGGCGCAGAATGGAATGATGAAGAGGGGTAAAGGGAAGACAGATGAAAGGGGGGAAAGGGAAAACTTAGCGAAGAGAAAAAGAAAAATCGCCTGGTGGTTCAAGTCCACAGATACAAATGAAGTCCTAAACACTTTATTTTCTCTGTTACATATGAAAGTGCTTGTAATGTCTGTCAGAGAATCTTCTCCCATCACAGCACATTCCTGTCACAGCGCTGCCCTTTCTGTACAGTGTGTATGGTTCTACACTAGTTTCAATGATTTTTAGTGACACGCTCCCCCCTTTCCATCTACATATCATTTCCTGTTGTCTTCTGGACTTTTCACTCTCAAATTCTTGTGCCCTACCAATGCGTAGGAACACGAGGCACTCCCAAGTGACACTAGTTTCCCCAATCCTCGCTTACATATGAAAATGAACTATTTTTTTAAGTAAACAAACAAAACAACAAAAAAAAGCAAATTCATGGCAGCATTTTGTGTTCACAAGGAGGAAAAAACAGAAGAGCAGGACGATGTCTTTCGATTCAAACGGCAGACTTACTACTTCATCCCGTCTGTGACGTCGAATGTTGACCTGCAGCATTCGACGTCACAGGCGGGTTGAAGTAGTAACATTGTAACGTGTCCAACGAGAACTTCTGGTCGTGACATGATGTAAGCCTGCAGGGTGTGGCTGCGAAAACACGTTGACAACAGGCGTCACAGGTAAGAAATTAATTACCTGCATTTCAAGTAAACAAACTCGACCAGTGGCATTTTTAACCAGACGTTCGCGCTTTACGCAGCATACACTAATGCTCGCCCAAACACAAACACCGACAATGTCACATGCGTGCGAACAGACACACCACGCAACGGTGTAATTAGATAAAACATTTCGACGTGTGCAGAAGTGCATGTAAACTGAGCAAGCGCCGAAGCCAGAGAGAGAGAGAGAGAGAGAGAGAGAGAGAGAGAGAGAGAGAGAGAGAGAGAGAGAGAGAGAGAGAAGACGGACGGACAAACAAACAGACAGGTAGACAGACTGACTGACGGACGGACAGACAGACAGACAGACAGACAATGACGAAGGACTCAGGGTTCAAAACCTTTATTACCCACGGATAGAGATTTTAGCTGGTGGCTGGTCTTGCAGTCTGTCCTTGTTATTCTAAACAGTTTTCTTCAACACAATGTGAGACAGCAACATGGTATTATTAACCAAAAGAATAAAGCAACACTGCTGCTGCTGCTACTACTACTACTATTGTACTACCACCGCTACTACCACCACCCACCACCACCACCACCACCACCACCACCACCACCACCACCACCACTACTACTACTACTACCACCACTACTACCACTACTACTACTGCTTCCACTACTACTACTACTACTACTACTACTACTACTACTACTACTACTACTACGTCATCCGCCGCCGTTGCAGGTGCAGCTACGACTACTACGACTCATCATCATCATCATCATCATCATCATCATCATCATCATCATCATCATCATCATCATCATCATCATCATCTTCATCATCATCAAAATGAAATAATGATGCAATGCAACACCAAGCAACGAGTCTTGACGAATTGACGTCCCACCTGGTCCAAATGTACTCAACACAGCGACGTACGACTTAATTGTTGTACTTTGTCAGCCGAATCACAGCAGGCTTACTAGTTAAAGAACGCTGCTTGACCGCGTATGGTTGACCTTTCCTATCACAAAAGGTAAGCAACACCCACAGAGAAAGGTGTCGAACGGTACAACAGAATGTAAAAAAAGAACAATAGAAGACAATACAATGCTGTACAATACACTACCATTCAAAAACTGTCCAGTGCAATATCATGCAACGCAGAAAAAACAACAATACAATGCTGTTCAATACCCTACAATTCAAAAACAGTCCAGTGCAATATCATGTAGCGCCATTTTTTTTTAACCAAGACAGTACAATGCTGTACAATACACTATAATTCAAAAACAGTCCCGTGCAATATCATGTAGCGCAAAAAAAAGACGGTACAATGCTGTACAATACACTACAATTCAAAAACAGTCCAGTGCAATATCATGTAGTGCAAAACAAACAAACAAACAAACAAAAGCAATGCTATACAATACACTACTATTCAAATATAGTCCAGTGCAATATCATGTAGCGCAAAAAAAAAAAAAAAAAAAAAAAAAAAAAAAAAGAAAGTGACGCAGCTCAACGCAACACCTCACCATTCAACACAACGCAAAGTACTACAACACAATACAACACAGCGCAGTGCAACGTCGCACAAAGCAATGTACATCTTAAAACCGTGCATTATAACAATAACCTTAAATACAAATCACAGCAAAAGAGCGAAAATCAAACAAAACAAAACGGCAGAAGTGAATCAGAGCAGAAAAGCGAAGATCAAACAAAACAGCGTCAGCGGAAGGAGAAATGTACTTAGGAGAGCACAGATCTCAGCCACAGTCAACAGCTGGATCAACTCTTTGATCCGGATCGGTCATATGAACCGCACACCAAACTTTTATGACCTCGTCTTTGAGCCCCCAGTACCCCTTTCCACTAAATTTCATTAAAACTTCTGTAGATTCGGGGTAATCTTGCGAACAGACATTTAAAAAAAAAAAAAAAAAAACCAACGAAAAAGCAAACAGACTAACATACAGAAACGGGTGAAGCCAGCCTGCTTCACAGAGGGGGAAAAAGTTGAAAGGCTGGCTGTCCACACGTCGGCAAAGTACTGATAAGTGTGTGTGTGTGTGTGTGTGTGTGTGTGTGTGTGTGTGTGTGTGTGTGTGTGTGTGTGTGTGTGTGTGTGTGTGTCTGTCGGTCGGTCGGTCGGTCGGTCTGCCTGTCTGTCTGTCGGTCGGTCGGTCTGTTTATCTGCTCTCTCTGTGTGTGTGTGTGTGTGTGTGTGTGTGTGTGTGTGTGTGTGTGTGTGTGTGTGTGTGTGTGCAGGAGGCAGGAGGGAGAGGAGGGAAGACGACTGTTAAGAGGCCTCTTGTTTCTTACCAGACATCCGTCAGGGCGGGCTAAACATGGAAAGCAACAGCTGTGATTCATTTGAATGATAAATGTTATCCAGCAAAAATGATATGCACACTCATTATGCGAACGCGGCGCAGCTTCGATTGCTTTGAAGACTCTACGAGTCGAAGTACTCAATTCCTCATCTTTCCGGTGGGTTCGAAGTTTTTTTTTCCCTCTGCTGTTTTGTTATCATGGATAACAATTTGATGGGCTGACAATGAATTGAAATTATGGCCACAATTATTAAAGATTATTTCCTATTTACAAGAAAGGAAAAATGAAAAAAAAAGTACAATAGAATACTGGAATTACATCTTAGCACATGTGTGAAAAGTTTCTGAAAAATCAGTCAGGACAAGCAAAAAAAAAAAAAAATAATAAAAAAATAAATAAATAATTTTCATGGAAAAAGAATGTGAGCATATGTGATCCTTTCATACACGGACCGACAGATAGACATACAGACGTACGTACATACATACATACATATATACCTATGTACATAGATTTTCTACTTTTTTTCAATATCATTTCATTATATGTGGTTTAGAACCTATGAGACAGAGAAAAAAATTATCGTTGAGTTAGTACAGTTAGAGACAGCGATGAAAGGTGCCAGGAACATATTTCAGGAGCAGACAGGAAGGCAAGGGGTGCTATATTGCACCAGTAGCAGGAATAAGCCATAGAACGGTCATCTGTTGCTTTCATTTTAAAGGGAAGTAACACACAGGAGTAGCTTGAGATTTACCTTGGTACCGTCCCTTCGTTTGCGCAACTTTCTGCAAGCTTCTGCTCTACCTTCCTTATCCTCCAGCTCCGCCAATGCCCTCATCTTCACTTCACCCTACCTCTCGTCGTCGTCGTCGTCTCTCTCTCTCTCTCTCTCTCTCTCTCTCTCTCTCTCTCTCTCTCTGTATGTGTGCGCACGCGCGCGCGTGTGCGAGAGTGTGTGTGTGTGTGTGTGTGTGTGTGTGTGTGTGTGTGTGTGTGTGTGTGTGTGTGTGTGTGTGTGTGTGCCCGTGCAGGAAGACGGAAGAGCATAGGGAGACCGCTGAAAGGGAGGGAGAGGAAGAGGGAGCAACCGCCCGTTTATGTGGTTATATTAATTTATCCACACTCCTGTAGCAACAAAGTGCGTTATAAGGTCACAGCGATAAAGTGCAGCACAGTGCATTAACAGCCACAGTCTTCTGCACAGAGGAAAAAGCAGCACAGAGCATTGTCAACTAGCTCCTCCTGTAGTAGATCTCACAGACAAAAAGCAGTACAGTGCATTATCAGCCAGATTCTTCTGCACAGAGGAAAATGCAGTACAGTGCATTATCAGCCAGATTCTCAATAGTAGATCACACAGACAAAATGCAGTACAGTGCATTATCAGGCAGACTGTCAATAGTAGATCACACAGACAAAATGCAGCACAGTGCATTATCAGCCAGATTGGTCAAAGTATATTACAGAGACAAAAAGCAGCACAGTGCATTACCAGACACAGTCTCCTGTAGTAGATTACAGAGACAAACAGCAGTGCAGTGCATTATCAGCGAGATTCTTCTGTAGTACATCACACAGATAAAAAGCAGTATAGTGCATTATCAGCCACAGTCTCCCCATGTAGTCGATCATAGAAACGAAAGACCAGGCAGTGTGAATGACAAAGGAGAATGACTTAAACGGAGACAGACCTGAACTTTGAAAGACAGAGAAAGCTCAGATTCCCTCGCGTGCTACAGCAGATCAGCACTGGTCTTGTCCACAACATGGACCAGGACTCGCAGTGCAATGTCCCAAGATCAAGACGAGCTCATGCTTCCATCAAGAGACGGCAGATCACCCAGCTGTTCTGAGCGCTCATCTCCCCCCCCCCCCCCCCCCCTTCGTTCTCTCCCCCCTTCCCCCGTCCATCACCCGTCCCTCCCCTCCTTCCCCTCTCCCCTTCTTCCCATCATCCCCCCAGAACTGTCAGAGAGAGGCAGGCTCAAACTGCTGACAAACCTGACAACTCTGTATCCAGAATCTTTCAGCTGTCGGCCCCCTTGTAACGTTTCTTTCGGACGATCTAATATGGGAAAATGTGGCTCTTTGTGAAGAGTGGACTTGTAAACCAGGCGTGGGGCAGGCCTTTTGGTCAGCTGACCGACCCCTGTCATTTCAGCTCTGTGAAGGTCAATGATACACTAAGAAGTTCTGTGAGCAAACTGACTGTGGAAGGTTGTTTAGAAGAGGAGAGAGAGCAGAGAATGCTTAGCGTCCAAATGTTACGCCTTCGAATCTCGCCGATGTCTGACATAAAAAGTCGCATATTCGCTGCCCCCCCCCCCCCCCCCCCTTTCCCCTTTCCCCCCCCCCCCCCCCCCCCCCCCCCTTCCCCCTTGACTTGTTACTCTGATGGCGTCAGCGCGAAATTACACCGTTCTTTACCCAACTGTCCTAAAATGCCATCCCTGTCTTTCTTATTACCTTTTCACGTCTGGACGTTGACTTTATTGCAAACTAACCATAAATTTGCGCACTCCAATGAAAAAGTCGAGGATTTAACGGACACAACCATAACCAATATACTGAGCACCAGTGAATGAATGGATCCTGTCTTGGCGAGATATCTAAGTGTGCCAGAGGAGTGGTGTCGGCAATCTATTGTGGAGCTCACTGGATAGCCTGTCTCTCAGTATTAATGAGGTTCTCAATACCAGGAGTTATCAAGTGCCTGACTAAAAAATAGTTATTCCCATCTCTGTCACCTCAGTGGCATTGCGCCCACGCAGCTCATTCTACGACCGCCCGTCCATAACCACAGCCCGACCCATCCCACCGCAGCTCCGGTACCAGCAATCCACAGGGAGCGGTGAATGACTAGCCGTCAAGCGACAACCCACCGGAGGAGACACTGCACTGCTGGATAGTTAGTTCGGTGGTGTTCAGTGGTGCCTGTGTTGATCTAATATAAACAGGACACCATCTACTAAGCCGCCCACTGACTAACTAAATATTGCTATTTTACTGGTTTTCTTCAAAGAGGGTCAATTCTGGTCTATTTTCATGCAACAAGAAATACTAGAGATATTTTCAAACTGCGTACTTCTAATTTCACCTCGGATGAAGGCCAAACACACACGAATAGATAAATCTACGGTTGTTTTTACACAGGCAAAATGGAAGGGACGCAACCAACCTACTGGCTTTTCAAAGGATGCTGCGACAGATATATCAGATCGAACGTGACAGCGTAATGTCCAAAAGTTGGAAACACTGCCAGAATTTGATGACCCTGGAGACAATATCACCCAGTGTCCTTATATGGCAAAGACAGACATAGGACGCGGGAATGATATTGTAAACAATTGTAAAGTAGCACGTAATCACGTTGAATGCTTCATAAGTTGAATGTATTTTCTGATGCTGATGAATTCCGGAATAGGAAATGACGGTGCCTTAAAAAAAAAAAAAAAAAAGAAATGTGTACTGAAGGAATGCACTTGAACATTGCGTGTGATTTTTCTCATTTAAAATGCTTTTGATGCGAACGGCAAGAACTGTTTTCCATGGATCTGAAATATATCAAGTTTTGTTTGAAATGGCGACTGACAGAACAGACGCTCAGCAAGCCGATGAAGAAGAGCCTGAACTAGCCATGGAACAAAGGGCACAAGCACGTCCGTTCCAGTGTCTAGAACATTAGAAATGGTGCCAGCCTGAA
>JADBJO010000025.1:1003973-1011473 GCA_016801955.1 Conus betulinus
TGAAAGATGCGAAATCTTCCAACGATAACTGAATTCGACTGGGATTAGAAAAGCGGAGGAAAAGAGACAGTAGCTATACATGCCTGCGAAATACTGCCTGCAGTGGCTGACTGTTCTGTCTCCGACAATCCTGATATCGTCTACGTTTGGCCCATGAGAGGAAGGTGAGTAAGGGTGTGTACTGTCCCTTCGTTGCGAGTAATTAACATCTTTGAGGTGTTTTTTCAAATACGCATTTGTCTAGCAGCACGGGAGCTAAGTATTAGAAAAAAAATGGAAAGAGATTGCAGAGAGAGAAACGCATTATACCCTTGTTTCAAACGAGACAATGTTGGTAGTTCAAACCATCCGAACGATATTGTTTTCCTGTCATTCACAAACCATCCCAGTTAATAGAATATGACATGATCACAGTCTCTAATCCCTGGTAAATTCCGTCAGCATGCAGCTAGAGTGCAGTCTTCTTCGTCATTGTATTGCAGGAAAAAGGCCATAAGGATTAAATATCTCACAATCGTTTATTTTCAAACCGATTTCAAACAACTAAACCACGACCGGTTGTTTTGAAGTTTGTTGTAAAGAAACAATTTTCTTTTCCAGCCAAAGTCTTTTTGAGTCGCAAGCACTGTGGACACTAAAAGCTGGTTATGATGAAATGGTTTCATCACAACTTCTACAATATAACCAGCTTGGACTTCGATTATATGAAATGAAACTCATGGCAAAAATGTGGCTTGGGAGTATTTAAAAAAAAACAAAACTTTAACTCAATCACTCGTACTTCATATTTCATTATTTAAGCAATTCTTTAATCCTAACATTATCTCTTGGCAGTCATACATGATTATTTGATATCATTTGGGGGGATTGAAAATTCGGCACACTATTACAGTGAAAGCCAGTGATCACATCTACTCATCAAGAGCCTCGTTCGTCCCTCTGAATGGCCGTACACTTCAAACACATTTTCTAAAAGGGTACAATTTAAGACGTGTCATACAAGTCGACTGTGACCGGTATTGTCAAAGGGAAAGAGGCAGGGAGTTCCACATCACCGGCCCAAATACTGAGAAAGATTTTCTGCCAAAAGAGCTGAGAGAAAACGGGGAACAGACAGAAGGTAGGCGGCACCCTGCGATTAGAGGGTCCTGGAAGACACGCAGTGACAGGAGAGTTCAGAGGGATGCCGTCAGAACGACGCTACGATTGTTTATGTCAGGCTTGTAAAGTATCTTCGAGCTATATAATAGATTGAACCGTTTCACTCACATCAGGTGGACATTGGCTACTGGAAAGAGCAGTTCCATATTTGATCGAGAGCCGAAACTGTGCCTCAGTTTAGTCATTTACAACGACTCATACTTCCTCAGAGTTAGTTTATTCCCATTTTCAACGACTTAACATCTTTAAGTCCATTTAGCGCGAGAGCTACAGCCTGTTAAAATAGATGGTTTCTTCTGAAGCAGAATTAGAGCTAAATTGCGAGTCAAGTTTTCAGACGTCATAGAATACAAATTCTACGGCAGGTGATGAAAGGCAGTTTCCAATATATTCAGCAGAATGTCCTTTCGGAATATGGAACATCGTTTGCACAAACATACAGTTTCTACAAAAAGAAGTATATAACAAAACTGGAAAGACAACAATAACATATGAATAGCAGGAATACTGCCCCAAAACATTTCTGCAATGTTGTAACTCCCCAAATCACTTAGTGTCATAATATTCGGCCACAGCTGCACAACAAACAGACAAGTGGATGCCTAAACGCTGGATGGTGAAATATTCAATTGATTCACTGCCTTCGTCTTTCGACTCACCCAGTGTGTGTGTGTGTGTGTGTGTGTGTGTGTGTGTGTGTGTGTGTGTGTGTGTGTGTGTGTGTGTGTGTGTGTGTGTGTGTGTGTGTGTGTGTGTGTGTGTGTGTGTGTGTGTGTGTGTGTGTGTGTGTGTGTGTGTGCGTGTGTGTGTGATAAAACAATCCAGTAAAATTGGACAGATGTGAGCAAGTACAGACATTCTAATACATCTGCATATTGAAACCATATTACTGAGTTCGTAACACGGCTTCTCTGACATGTGAATGCCTGTTGCACTTTGATTTATTCAACTAAAACCTCAACCTAGCCGTAGCATCGTCGTGGTGTGTGAAGAGAAGACAACTACGGCCAAATGTTAACCTGGCGGCGCTATATCTTTTGCATATCCGGGAGAAGAATCTTTTTATCAAATACGAATGCAGTTAGTAATGAAACTCCACAAAAACATACGCAGTGTATTGTAGGGGTCGGGATAATTATATGTATCGGTTTTGAGTTCTAAAACATTTCATCTTTTGTATTCGTTGAAACTATCGCCTATAATGTTCGGTCGTGCCAGTCAAATTAAAAGAGTTTTGTGGACGTTGTCTCAAGATTTGCAGGAAACGTGTGTAGTTTCCTATCTGTTGCTGTATCCGAACATAGACCAACTCATGTCTAAGCCAGCAATACCTGAAGCCACTTCTTATAACATTGTCGTGAAAGAATGGACACATTCTTGATTTCATCATCATCTGATTCTACTTTTGGTCGAGTATAAAATCATCAATGGCGACTCCCCACTAACTTATTTGAAGACGGTCATCTGTATGTCACCAGTTGCCGTGGCGTAGTGTTTAGCGCTCAGATTGACGACTGGGAAAGTGCGAGTTCGAACCCCCATCAATTAAATTCATCATCATTGTGGGATTTGTTGGAATTGTCGGCCCATTCAAGCGTGCTATTAGCTCAGAAAGAAGACTGGGACAAAACCGGTTGATTTTCGTCCACCTCCTCAGCATGCTGCCTAAATTCTTAATGAACAGTAAAGGTGTCTGTATCGCCTGGGTCTAGTTTCTGCCGAACCCATCGTAAAATAGGGAGTAAAGTGAAGCCTGCCATACAGCAGACTTATTGACCGTAATGAACATTTTGCGAAGAAAACAAGTAAAATATATGATCATGACCTTTTATCTCATTCCTGCGGATCAGCGATAGTACGGGTTTGGCTGTGGATACGTGTGGGATTCCGTTGAACGGTTGGGGTCATGCTACAAACTCCACGTTAAAAGATGAAGCAACTCTTCAGCCATGGCAAAACACACACACACACACACACACACACACACACACACACACACACACACACACACACACACACACACACACACACACACACAAAACCAAACACGTAATAATTGACATGAGGGCGTAGGAGGTGAAGGGGGATATGGGGGCAGGGATGACATGACTTTTCAAAGGTTCAGCATAAAACAGCTTTTCAGTCTGAAACTAGGCGAACAGCACTGATGATGGCGCTGACTATCCTTTGCCGTACAAGTCAGAGTACCGTTTAATTCGTTGATGTTTAACAGTCAGACTGCAAAAGGCACGAAGCGTTGCCAGTTTATGATCATGGTATTAAAGTAGAACGAGCGTAAATATCGTCAGAAACTCAGTAACTGACCATCAGCTTGGTGTTTGCAAATTACTGATTCTCATTTAAAACACCACAAGACGGCAAGGGAAGGAGAGACGAGGGCGGGGTGAGGTGAGGGATGACGAGAAGGTCCAGACACTGAGAACCCTGAGGGTACATAGAACATGAGAAAATATCCCATGCCTCTTTTGACATGAAAAGAGTATGTGAGAGATCTGAGAATGACGAACCCAGAAATTCTTATTGTGTGATATTCAAGTTTAATGACACATCTGCAGTCACATGGTCTGAGAGTTCGGTAGGTTACTGGCTTGAAAACCCTTTCCATCCCCCCTCACTCTCCCCCCCTGTTTTTCCCGTCAGTAAGTGGGCACCTGATTCAGTTCAGAGAAGGCGAGAGTGGTGGAAGGAGAGGAGTGGCTTCACCTTCCATGATGCAATAATGCAATGTGTCCCTGCTGCCCCAACCATCATTAGGCTCTGGGACTTTCAACAGTTCGAGAAAACTGTAAATGTCATGATCCAGAAAGGAGGGAAGAAGAAGAGGATATGGGAGTTTTAGTTTCGTTATTGTTAACCTTTAACATGTGTTTCATGGCGAAGAGTGATCTGCACGTAAAAACCTACAGGCGGTGTACAGAGGTTACGCACGGCGCAAAGTTCAACCCAAAACACTCGTGTGAACTCTGAGAAAACTCTCAACAATCCGCCGTTGTACCCAAGAGATCATGTGGACTCACAACTTGTCGTTCCTGGTCCATCGTCTGTTATATAAACACGTTTCAGTGCGTATGTGTCGAGGGGAGGGAGGGGGGGGGGGGGAGGGAGACAGGGGAGACCTGTCTGCAGGGCAATATTGACGAAGCAAGGAAGACAGTCGTCAGATCCTGTGAAGGGGAGGTCATCACAGGTTTCAACAACAGGCGTCCCCCCTCTTTTCCACTCACACTCTTCTGCTGTTCTTGCTTACGTTTTTGCTGTTTTTGTGATGGGTTACATAGCTTCAATGTCGTCACTTTCTGGATTATTAGCGCGAACGTTGTCGGGCTTTTTCCCGGTTTGTTTTTCAGCCAAGCACTACAAGCACTTAGCTCTGACTCGTCAACATACTTCAGAGTATGATGTTTAGGTGTGTTTTCTGAACTTTATCCTTACACTAGAATTCCATACGTGATAGGACATGAGGGACTGAAAGTGATTAATGCACACACTCTCTCTCTCTCGGGGGGGGGGGGGGGGGGGGGGGGGGGGGGGGGGGGAGATCTTATCATGTATGAACATACTTCTAATCGATGACACTCTCGTTCAAGGATGGCTTGCATTGAAAGAAGAATCAGAAACCTCAATTTGAATTTGAGGCCCTTGATGCCCTTTCCTTGAGCATTTTAAGAAAGATAATAGTTTTTTTTTTTCAACATGACCATGTTACCTGTCCGTAAGGCTCGACGCTTTTTTCCCCTAATATTCAAAGTCCAGGCAATTCTACGATACCACCACAACATGCTCTTCCACCGTTCGGTATTAAGATTCTTTCCAATGAATTCTACGTCTTTGCATCGTAATATGTCTTCAAGTACCCCCGTCTCTGACTAATCTCCAAAACAAAAAAAGGCTCCACAAGAATAGAAAAGAAAATGACACTTAACAGGTTTACCTTGGCAACAGCAAACTCTCTGATGCCGTGTTGTTATTTGTTTAGAAGATCTGAAGATGTTAGTGCTTTCTTGCTTGGAATTAAACGTGCCTGAGCCAGGTTTACTTTCGTGCATGTAAGATTGTATTATTTAGGCTATGGTGAATCGTGGTTCGGTTTCTACCCAAGCAACTGACTCAGACATTCGCTGATCGAGATTCTTTTTAGCACAGTAGGTTGAAGGTCTGCTGTTTAGATAACTAAACCTTATCGTTGCTCTACTTTGGTGGGACGCTTCAACTGTTTCATTTAGCTCTTGCACGTACGGTTCAAAGCAGAGTTGTTTGAAGAACAGAGGATTGGTAGGGTGGTTGTCAGTTGAAGCTCTGTTGACTGACAAAGTGTAAACTTTAGGTACGTGCAGTCGTTGTGACAGAGTTTGCACAGGATGACTGGAATTGGAGACAAGGCTTGTTAAGGCAAAACGTTCCTTTTTTTCATTAGGTAAACAATACGCCTGTGTGTGTGTGTGTGTGTGTGTGTGTGTGTGTGTGTGTGTGTGTGTGTGTGTGTGTGTGTGTGTGTGTGTGTGTGTGTTTGTTTGTTTGTTTGTTTTTGTTTGTGTTGTGTGTGTGCGTGTGTGTATGCGTGTATGCGTGCGTGTGTGCGTGTGTGTGTTCGTATGTGTGAGAGAGAGACACACACACACAGAGACAGAGAGAGAGAGAGAGAGAGAGAGAGAGGAGGGAGGGAGGGAGAGAGACTGAGAGAGATACAGAGAAAGAGACAGAGAGAGAAAGAACTGGAAGGGGGTGGGGAAAGGGAGGAAGGGACAGGCTGGTGGCAAAGTGAATGTATTGACTGTATGTGTGACTCTTATGGGGGTGTCCGAGTAAAAAGGTCACAACAGCTGTTCTCTTCCAAACTATCAATGCCAAACTGTCTGATTTTTTAATCAAGCAAAACAACAGTTTACTATCCAATACATGTAACGATTAGGCAAAAGATAGTATGTCATCTGAGGAGATTTTGGTGCGACTAGGACACACACATACAAGCGCGTGTGCGCACGCACGCGTGCACTCACACATGCATGCACGTACGTACAGAGAGTGAGAGGGAGACAGACAGACAGACAGACAGAAAGAGACACAGACAGAGACTGAGATAGAAAGAAACATACATCGACAAAGGCAGAGATAGAGGGGAGAGAGACAGAGACAGACGGCCACGGACAGACAGACACAGAAAGAAAGACAGACAGACATACAGAGAGAGGGGGGTGTGTGTGTGTGAGAGACACACAAGGATAGATAGATAGACAGACTTGCAGACAGACAGGTGGACAGACGAACAGACACACAAACACAGAGACAAACAGACACAAGACAGACAGACAGACCGATAGACAGACAGACAGACAGACAGACAGGGACAGACAGACAGATATTGTGATATATAGGTTCATCGTCATTTCCCAGGATGTCTACTTTTTTTTCCTACATTCTGTTCACCATTTATGTCGGCATAATCACATATGTCGTCTTCATCATCTTAAAGCTCAAAGCACTGATAGAACCTTTTCCGCCAGTTACTCCATTTCAAATATGAAATGCTCCTATATTCTCAAACGCACGACAAAAACACACCATGTTAGACCATACAGTTAATCAACCTGGTTTATTGAAACTGCATCCTTTCACTGTGTAGTAGATGCGGACGAGACGTAGTCTTCACTGCAGGTGACTAATGACAGGGCTGTGCCTGCTCGTGAATTGCTGTTTCATGTTTCAGCTCGCTCATTTCCTTTTCGCTTCCCAGGGCAGGCTTGTATTGCTGGTTTTTCGCAGCAGCAGTGTTAGTAGTAGTAGTTGTAACAGCAACAGCGATAGCAGCAGCAACAACAAAAGCAGCAACGGCAGCAGTAGCAGTAGTGGTCGTAGTGGTAGTAGAGGAAGTAGTACCAGCAGCAGAACAACTACCATCACCAGCAGCACAGCAGCAGCAGCAGCAGCAGCAGCAATAGCAGTAGCACTACTACTACTACTAGTAGTGATGGTGGTGGCGTGGTGATGGTAGTAGTAGTAGTAGTAGTAGTAGTAGTAGTAGTAGTAGTAGTAGCAGTAGTAGTAGTAGTAGTTGTTGTTGTTGTTGTTGGTGTTGGTATTGTTGTTGGTGGTATTGTTGTTGTAGCAGTAGTCGCTACTGGATAATCGGAAGGTTTTCAGAAAATCAGACTGCTAGGTTTTATGCCTTTTGTTTTTAAATATCAAATTAAAAATAAAGCAGCAACACTACTCCCCACCCACCCCCCCCCTTCCAAAAAAAAGGTCCGTTTCACTATTCTAAAGCGATTACGGCAATCGACTATAAGAAATCAATGCTTATCTCTTCATTCCAGATTGCCC
>JADBJO010000025.1:1031473-1033973 GCA_016801955.1 Conus betulinus
TGAATTCAAATAATTAACAAGTTTACTGACCGCAAACTGAAACTGTTCAACAATTTTATTACGCTTGATTTTGTTTTTTGTAAAATTACAATCTACATTTTTCCACATTGCAATATCATCTGCATAAGCAGCTAAAGTTGCCCCTTTTGTGTCAATCTGGTTAAGATCATAAAGCATCAATGAGAAGAGGATTGGAGAGAGAAATTACACTTCCTTGAGGGACACCCATGTTAACATATCTTGTACTTGACAGCACACCATTTAGTTTTACTTGTAGCGTTCTCCCAGATAAAAACGATTGTAAAAACATGTGGGAAACGACCTTTAATCCCAATTTCATGAGCCTTGGACAATAATTTAAAATGCCAAACGGAATCGTACGCTCTATGAATATCAAAAAACGTGGCTAAAGTGGAGTGTCGCTTAGCCAAGGCTTTTTTTTGACGTGTGAAGCTAAAAGACTAACATGATCAGTGACACCCCTCCCTTTTCTGAAACCAGCTTGAAAGATTGGCAAAATCCCATCTTTTCAAGGAAATGTTCTAATCTGAATTTCATTATCTCTCAAAAAGTTTCCAATGTGAGGAGTCAAAGAAATGGGTCGAAAATTAGAAGATTTTCTTTTTGATTTTCCTTGTTTATGGATAGGTACAACTGTTGCTTTCTTCCAAGCCATTGGCAGCTTTCCGGATTTCCAGCATAATTGGAAGAACTCTAATAATTTTTTCAAAAAGCATTGTGGAAAATGCTTTATCATGTTGTAAGAAATGGGATCAAATCCTGTAGCAATTTTACCAGATTTTAAACGGTGAAGTGAGTACAGAAGCTCCTCCATTGTTAGATTTTTATTAATATATAACGTGTTGTCATTGTCATGTGGTTCAATGTTTCTCCCTTCGTTTTCAATAGTTCTTCGTCGTTCTTGCTCTTCTTTAGGCAGATGTTCAGTCTGACTCATTGCTGCGAAAGTGTCAGCAAATAATTCAACTTTCTCCTCGTTTGTTTTATAGATTTTATCGTTTTCGATCAAGACAGGATCTGGGAGATGAAAAGAACCTTTAGATTTTCTGATTTCTTTCCAAAGTAAAGTGCTATCGTTTGGGTGTTTGGAACAGTTGATGACTAAGTTTTTGTAATATTGCTGCTTTGCAAAAGCAACAATTTTGTTACTATTGGTGTTAGCTTTTTTGTATTCAGCGTGTAACTGTTCCACTTTACATTTAGGTTGCGTATGGCGGCTTATCATCCAGCTTTTGAAGGCCTTAGTTTTCGCTGATGGCGGGTAATCAGAACTGTGCTCTGAATGATGGAAATCCTTCGAAGGAAAATAATGTTCCCACTCCCTTCTGTGTGTGGCCAGCTGTTTCAGCCCCGTGGGGCGGACGGGGGGCTCGCAGTCGCTGTACCTGGCAGACAACTGCTTCTACCACGGCATCATCGTGCACGAGCTGATGCACGCGCTGGGCTTCTGGCACGAGCACAGTCGCCCCGACCGTGACAACTACATCAGCATCATGTGGGACAACATTGCTGCGGGTGGGTGACGTGGCTTCGTGCATGGTTGAGGGTGCTGTGACGTGGCTTTGCGTATGTTGTGGGTGCTGTGACGTTGCTTTGTGTATGGTGGTGGGTGTTGTGACGTGGCTTTGTGCATGTTTGTGGGTGCTGTGACGTGGCTTTGTATGGTTGTGGGTGCTGTGACGTGGCTTTGTGTATGGTTGTGGGTGCTGTGACGTGGCTTTGTGTATGGTTGTGGGTGCTGTGACGTGGCTTTGTGCATGGTTGTGGGCTGGTAATATGGCTTTGTGCATGGTTGTGGGTGGGGGTGACGTAGTTTCTTGGTTGTGGCTTCGTAGTTTCGTTCGTGGTTTTGGGTGTTGTGACGTGGGCTTTGTGCATGGTTGTGAGTGTTGTGACGTGGTTTTATGCATGGTTGTGGGTGTTGTGACGTGGCTTTGTGCAAAGTTGTGGGTGTTGTGACGTTTACTTTATGCATGCCTGTGTGGGTGTTGTGACGTGGCTTCGTGCATGCCTGTGGGTGTTGTGACGTGGCTTTGTGCATGGTTGTGGGTTTTGGTAATGTGGCTTTGTATATGGTTGTGGGTGGGGTGATATGGCGTTGTATATAACTGTTGGTGACGTTACTTTGTGCATTGATGTGGGTGAGTGATTTGGCGTTGTATCTAACTGTGGGTGACGTGACTTTGTGTCTAACTGTGGGTGACGTTACTTTGTGCATTGATGTGGGCGGGTGATATGGCGTTGTATATAACTGTGGGTGACGTTACTTTGTGCGTGGTTGTGGGTGAGTGATATAGCGTTTTACATAACTGTGGCTTGGTGACGTGACTTTGTGCACTGTTATGGATGCATTGCTATTGCTGCTGCTGCCGCTGCTACTGCTACTACTATTACTGCTGCTGCTGCTGCTGCTGTTGTTGTTGTGCTAAAATCATTACCACGACTCTATCCACCTCGGCTACATGTAGACTAACCTCCC
>JADBJO010000025.1:1048973-1058973 GCA_016801955.1 Conus betulinus
AGAATACATTTTGGGAGAATAAAATATGTTGTATACAAAGGAATGGAAGTTTTTGTTGTTGTTGTGAATGTATCCTAACAATTAAATAGGTGGAGCACTGAACACGCCAGAGCTGTTGAAGGTATGAAGGTATGACAGACCTGGTCTTTGTGCTTGCATTACTTAATGCCAACTATAAACCGCAAAACAACCAAAATTACCCGATGGCTTTAGGTCATTTTATAAAAAGAACATTAAAGAATTCTCACTTTCATAATACCCCAAATGCCTAGCAGGTCTGTTTAAACATGAAGCTGTCAGTGTCAGACCTAAATTATTTCACGTCTTTGCTTGAGGTCTGCACTTTCAATAGCATTCTACTAAATTAACATATAGTAAGCCTTCTGGGTGATAAATTTAAAATAAAGATTATCATATCAGCCTCCTGAAGTTAAAGTTAGAAAGAAATTACTGTGCCGCCAAACGAAAGACCAATGATTTTGCGCCCAATTTGAGGAGAGAAAAGTGACAGTCTGTTCATCCTTCGTTTTCATTGTCTTAAATGTTGTTTAACTTGCCCGAAGAAGACCAAAGATGTCAAAACGCATAGTGTTTGTTTCGTGATGTGGCTATTCTTTTATTTTAGTGTACAGTAATTTTTTTTCAAGCTTGTTTCAATTTCAGCCTGCCGTCACCTCACTTTGTAACCAACTAAAATTTGACATTGTATATAAGCTGAGAATTTGGACGTGAAAAATAGGCATTGTTTACTTTGTTTTCTTTGTGAGGTCGGCTCACACTTTATCGGTGTCCTCTACAAAGGGATGGTCTAGCACTTAACACTCGACAACACGCAGGACAATCAGGTCTGTCTGCCTGGTTCTGACGCTCGGTAGGTGTGTCCAGAAAGGAACGTGTGTTGTCGGGAGATAGATCACCCAGGAAACGTGTCCGGACGTAGCAGTTAAAATCCCGAGAGACATGGCGAAGGATGGTATCCGTCTCGCCAGCTCGGAGCGGGAAGCGATGAGTCTAAAGCGGCAGAACAATGAGATACGAGCGGAGGGAGACATGAGTGAGTCGGCGCCCGGGGTTTCTGTAAAATGTACCCGACGCAATCGTTTCTTCCCCTGTCACCCGGGTTTGTCGCCGTCTGCTTTTTTTGTGACCTGTCTGGAGGTCGTCTCCGGCAGTGCCATCGTGTCACAGGTGGGTTGAAATGTCGGCAAAGTCCCTTGTTTAGAAGCCCCCCTTTTGTGTCGTCCGCTTGTTGCCGAGTTGGAGAGAGTTGATTCGCGAACGTAGTCGCTGGTTTGCTTGTTATTTTCTTATAGCTAAAAAAAAATGTTCAGATCTTAAGCGAAACAAAACTTGTGCTGACTTTTGAATTCTCAGCATAGATTTTCAGGTTGTGCTACGTCGGGATGTTGCTTTCTTCTGTTCTTTTTAAGAGAAAGATACAGGTGTGTCTTTCATTGAGAATCGCCCAACGTGAAGTTTTCAAGGTAAAGGCCTACATGCATAGGCTTCAAACAAAATCAAAATAAAGTTACATCCTGCCGTGCCGTTGCATCTACAGTAATAAGTGGCACCGGCAAACCAATCTATCCAGGTCCAGATTCATACATCTTTGCACTGGTGAAAAGGAGAAAGTGTAGGTAAGACTGGATCAGACTCCCGGCTTTTGGTGACGGTGGTTTCTGTATCGGTCTTTCCTGAATTAGTAGCAGGGATATGTCATAACGACACCACCAACACGCCACTAACAATTGAGGTCGTTTAATTTTCCAAAAGTCCCATAATCAAATGGCCGTAGGGCAGTCAACTGTTTAAAGGTGCACGGTGTGTGAAGCACGACATAATGGAAGGGCGCTGCCCATTGTTCTCCTGCCGCCGCTTTTTAACCTTCCCTAACCTGAATTAGGTACTTACTTACTGTTGGCTGGACAGAGCTAGAGAGGGTTTTCAAGCTATAGACATGCAGCACCATGAGTTGTCCGAACTCTGCAATAGTCCGCTCCGCACCGTTGTTTGCATGAATTCATAAGACCAGCGATTATTCACTTCGTTATTTGGTTCATTCTTAAGGAAAGGTTATGAATGACGCCTCATATAGATACTCTTCAAGCAGGCTGTTAACATTGTGTGTTGCGCGCGCGTGTGTGTGTGTGTGTGTGTGTGTGTGTGTGTGCGCGCGCATGTGTGTGTGAGTGTGCGCGCGCGTGCGTGTGTGTGTGTGTGCGTGCGCGCGCGCGCGCGCGCGCGTGTGTATATATGTGTGTGTGTGTTTTAAGTGACGAGTTTTTATAACCTCTCTGCTTTCACATTTGCGACTGATTTTAGTCCCGCGTGAGAAGAATGGAAATGTGGGGTAAATGTGGGGTCCAGGGTCACACATGCCCTGAAAGGGGATCGATAGAGTTCAACTGGGGGAAAATCAAACAGCTGGATTCTACCATTCAATTCTCACACACACACACACACACACACACACACACACACACACACACACACACGCACAACGCACACACGCACGCACGCACACACACACACATGCACGCGCGGGCACTGGATATACCAATATATAATAGCAGGACTGGATCAGTGTTATGAGAAGGAGGCAAAGGGGTTCTGGGTGGTCGTCCCCCATAGAAGGTACAGGGAGTAGTAGCGTTGCAAAAACTGAAAGCCTTTTTGCTGTCTGATTGGAGGAGGGAGGGAGATGGGGGCTGTAAAACCGCCTCTTCTTCCGCCCGAAACATACAATAGAGAATTGTGATCATCATTATTAGTTATCTTCGTCATCAGCCTTGCAGTGT
Source organism: Conus betulinus (assembly GCA_016801955.1). Lineage (NCBI taxonomy): Eukaryota > Metazoa > Mollusca > Gastropoda > Neogastropoda > Conidae > Conus > Conus betulinus. The sequence goes on from JADBJO010000025.1 coordinate 1,051,772, forward strand.
CATCAGAATCGGACACAACCAACTGCAGCGTCTTGACCAATGTGGTGCATGACGATGATCATGAAGACAAGCACGCCATGAAAACTATGATAATATGAGCGATGAGGATGATAACGACGACGACGCGACGACGATGATGATGATGACATGGTGGTGGTGGTGGTGGTGGTGGTGGTGTGGTGGTGGTGGGTGTGATTGTGTTGATGATAATGATGATGATGATGATGGTGATGATGGTGATGATGATGATGGTAATGATGATGAAAACGATAATGATGATGATGATGATGATGATGATGATGAACTATGTCTTACATTGCAGACACAGGAGCAGACACTTTTCACTGCAGTTTCGACACGGGCTGGTGTGGACTGGAGCAAGACAAATACGGCGATGATTTTGACTGGAGCAGACAGTCCGGCGAGACCCCTTCGGCGGAGACTGGCCCTGACTGTGACCCCCTTGACTGCAACTCAGGTGAGACAGAGACGGGGGGGGGGGGGGGGGGGGGTTAAACATTCTCTGCGAGTGGTTGCCATCCGTAAAAAAAAAAAGAAGAAGAAAAAAAAAAAAAAAAAATATGAAAAATTACACATTCAAGTTCAAAGTCAGCTTCTATATTCGGGAATTTTAGCAGACTGGGGAAAGATATACAGGGAGAGTAGAGGGAGAGGATACAACGCTACACGTAAACCACAAGAGTGACAACACGGTAAAGGGCAGCGGAATGACACGTGTGTACAATTGGGCGTCATCAGGATTCGATCCCACAACTTTTGACGGAAAGCTCGGTGCACTGAGGTAGCCATGCACCCAAATTCATGTGATCATGTTGATTAGATGCAGCTGAGTGATGATAAAGTATCAGACATATTTTTATAGAAACGATTGGGCCTGGTTGAGCGTTTGTGATTCTCTGAAACACTCAGAGAACGTTCGTGTTATCAGAGCATTAAAAGATTGATTCTGAAATCCCGAATGGAGCTGTATAAACGAGAGGCAGAAGCTTATTTAATGATTTTTTTTGTGTGTGTGGTGACGTACTGCCAGATATCGAGGTCATCATTTTTTTTGTTCAAGTACTTTAATCACCGGTGACAGGAAGTCTGAAACTGAAGTCTCTGCTGGCGAGACTGGAGCCAGAGAAGGCAACTTGAATTACTTATCCGCCGGACAAACAGAACAACAATTTACATACAGTAATAATTCTTTTCCACCTCTAGGTCTTCTTTAGGCAATTCTTACGAATGAGACAGACAAAAAGGAACAAGATGAAGGAAATCGAAGGGGGAAAAATGATTTAGCTCAGAGGAAGGGTCTGTTGGTACAAATGAATAGGAAGTGTGATGAGAGTGATGTTCTCTTGGTTAAGCAATGAGTTAGGGAATGGAACATAAAAGTGACGCGTTTGTGAGGTTTTAGAAAGAAATGACTGCATAGGATGGTGGGAGGGTTGGGGAATGGCAAAAAACAAAAGACGTCAAGATGTGCTCCGTCTGAGTTCTAATGTGTTAGTTCCATTGCTTTGGGCGTTTTATTCACATTAGTCACAGGTTGAGTTGCAAAGCTCAACAGATCTATCCGGAAAAAAAAAAAAAGATCAAGGCCTGTCACTCCTTTGCAACAGGGTTACCTTTTCTCAGTATGGATCACGCAAACAGATCTTGAGGGTCGCGCATGTTTTATTCGAAGTGCACGCCAGATTGATGATCAGGACGTCGACTATCTGCATTACAGGCGTACCGTTTCACACTCGTGATTAAGCAGTTCCTCTCTTGGATTGAAATTTTACGCTGACAGAAGGAGCAAAATTGCGTGCCCACAAGAGACTTCTGTCCCATGAAAACAATGGCGTCATTCTCCTGAACACGAGCTGTGTCACAGATTATCTCCCTTGCACATTTGTGAACATCGTCTATTGAATGTACATAGTTATGACTCTGAAACTGACCACGTGTATATGAACTTGATGGGAGGGGAGGAGGAATCATTTTATAACAGAATATCTTGGCTGATCTGTGCCTAAAGTGTTGATCGGATAGGGCGACATTTCTGTCCCCGAAAAGAGATCTGTTTCTGTTGTGTGTGTGTGTGTGTGTGTGTGTGTGTGTGTGTGTGTGTGTGTGTGTGTGTGTGTGTGTGTGAGAGAAAGAGAGAGAATACTTAAAGAGTGTGTGTACCGTAATAACTTTTCTGGTTGTTAGATTAGCTCACATTTTGCTTTCAATTCCCCTAAGTACAATAGATATTCTAGGCAATAACTGTTAAATCTCATGTTTGAAACCTCTATAGCCCAACAGATTATGCAAACATGTAAAAAAAAAGACGCGAAATCTTAAATAAACCTACACGCGCATGCGCGCGCGAGCGCGTGTGTGTGTGTGTGTGTGTGTGTGTGTGTGTGTGTGTGTGTGTGTGTGTGTGTGTGTGTGTGTGAGTGCGCGCGCGCGCGCGCGCGCGAGTGAGAGAGAGAGAGAGAGGAAGAGAGTACATGTATGTGTAGCCTATGTGTGTGCATTGCTCGTTCTGTTTTGCATTGTATCTTCGCACAACTATAAGTGTGTGTGAGATCGCACGCACGCGCGTTAATGTGGATGTGCCTGAATATATTTGTTGTAGGCAGTGGTCATTTGTGTCAACTCGTTCTCGAGTTGTTTATTACGCTGTTCCAGGGTATTACATTTACATTGAGTCGTCTCGCCCACGCCGAATGAGAGATACAGCACAACTTAAGACGCCTCTGCTGCATGTAAGGAACTGCCTACTGTCAGTTTGTCACTGTCCGTCTTTGTTTATGTGCATCTCTCTCCCTGTGTCTGTCTGTCCGTCTGCCTGTCTGTCTGTCTGTCTGTCTGTCTGTCTGTCTGTCTCTCTCTCTCTCTCTCTCTCTCTCTCTCTCTCTCTCTCTCTCTCTCTCTCTCTCTCTCTCTCTCTCATGTCATTGTCAGCAATTATGGCCAAAAGATTCTCTTTGCTAAAAAGTTTTTGGATCTTGCTGATGACAAGTTATGTCTCCAAGATCCCCTTACACTATACTTTATCTATTCTTATTGCAGCAGTGGCAACTTTTCATCACCGATAAGTGTGAAAACCTAAATACCTTGGATCACCCTCCCTCCCCCTCCTCTCTCTCTCCCTCTCTCCCTCCCCTCCCTCTCTCTCTCTCTCTCTCTCTCTCTCTCTCTCTCTCTCTCTCTTCTTTCTCTTCTTCGTTCGTTTCTCGGCTAAAACTCCGAGATTCCTCATTGATGGGATTTTTGCGCAACAACAGTTTTTCAGCCCGGCTTTTAATATAAGCATATTCCGTCTTCTGGGATGATGCCTTAATACGACTCCAGTGTATTTTATTTGATGTCATTCATCCCAGAGGCGCGGGATTTAACGAGCGAGCAAGATATTTACAATGCATGCGGTCTGGCATGGGACCACGGTTTAACTGCCCTTATCCGAAGGACTGGTAGTGGTTTGGAATCTGCATAGTCTCTCCCAACCTGGTTTTTTTTTTTTGTTTGTTTTTTTTTTTTGGCTTGGGGGTTGTACCGCTGGCTTTCTAACACGTTTGATGCCTAATCCACGAAACCAACCAGACCTCCTCGAAGATCTGTGCTTGTTTATCAATGATCTTCCACTCCTACAGGCAAATCAGTTCTGCATGTTTAAAAACGATCTTCCTCTCCTAGGGTAATTATGTTCTGCATGTTTAAAAACGATCTTCCACTTCTACGGGCAAATCTGTCTTGCATGTTTATCAACGATCTTTCACTCCTAGGGTAAATCTGTTCTGCATGTTTATCAACGATCTTCCACTCCTAGGGGTAAATCTGTTCTGCATGTTTATCAACGATCTTCCACTTCTACGGGCAAATCTGTCTTGCATGTTTATCAACGATCTTCCACTCCTAGGGTAAATCTGTTCTGCATGTTTGTCGACGATCTTCCACTCCTAGGGTAAATCTGTTCTGCATGTTTATTAACGATCTTCCACTCTTAGGGGCAAATCTGTTCTGCTTGTTTATCAACGATCTTTCACTCCTGGGGGCAAATCTGTTCTGCATGTTTATGAACGATCATCCACTCCCAGGGGCAAAATCTGTTCTGCTTGTTTATCAATAATCTTCCACTCCTAAGGACAAAGCTGTTCTGCTTGTTTATCAATGATCTTCCTCTCCAAGGGTTCTGTATTTTTATCGATGATCTTCCAATTTATATGTCCGACCAAGTGTCCCCTATAGGTTTGAAACGTTTCTGCAGGGTCCCTTTATAATTACATTACACGATTACACCCTGAAAAGCCAAAACTTCTGTGACAATAATTTCTGGATGATTGCACCAAGCTAAGGCTCTCACCTTCAATCTAATCGTAGGTGGCAATACCGCGAAATGTGAAATCCATCTCCTACAGGGAGCAGGCGTAATTGATTAGGAACTCGAGTGGCGATTCCATATTTGGACTAGTCATTTATTTTGAAACAACTAAATCATACATAGACCTAGAAGTACAAATTTCCCCAATCTCTCTCTCTATCTCTCTCTCTCTGCTCTCTCTCTCTCTCTCTCTCTCTCTCTCTCTCTCTCTCTCTCTCTCTCTCTCTCTCTCTCTCTCTTTATTTGCCTGCAGTTTTGAGCTGTTCTGCCAAAAACTCATCATGGAAAACTTCTTTCCGTTTACAGATAACCATTGTAAAATCATGTTATCGGAGTGCTAGTTTTCCGCCTGAAAGTAAACATGTTGAGTTAAACACAGTGCCACTGCGAAAACAATTAGAAGTCAGCAAAGCTGTCCCTATGAATGAAATACACAATTTCCTGGCCCTACAGAATCTGTGATTTTAGATATATGAAGACATGAAATTACTCCCATTATAAAACAGTTCTATGCATTTAGCGCCAAAGTAATGCTGTAAATGGTACCCATTTACCTGATACACATGCAGACAAGAGACGCACAGAAAAACAAAACAAAACAGGAAACTTCCGAAAAAGAAAGTTAAAAACTTACCTGTGTATGCTGAGCTGGCACATGCACACAGTTACCTGACTTGTTCTTTGTGCCCTTGTCAGCATGTGAGCTAGGTGAAAGAGCACTGCAAAAGCATTCGTTTGGAGTTATTTGCATGCAACTGGTGCATAATGGAATCATAGTTTACCTTCCTGTTTGCAGTGTATTATGTTTATGCTCCCTCCCCTCATTTCTCTACTTTGACCTGGTTTGAATTCGAGAGCAGGATGTCCTATACAGATCTGAAGGTGACGCAGATTCTGAGAGGTGTCTTGTGCCAAATGTCATTCCAGCTGAGACCTCTTTAGAGTCTGTTTTCCCATGTGGTCCACTGCCCTTGTTGGTTTTGCTGGACCGCCTTCTGGATTTTCATGGCGTCCTCTTCTTTGTTTAGCACCTGTATTACCACGCCTCTGTTTGGTTTCCCTTTGGCCTGAGACCACCATTTCATTTCTGCTGACCGAGCCAAGCCCCTGTCTGTTGGCCTGTGCGTGACCTGTTATTTCCCTGATCTTGAGGTTTTTCTTTGCTATGTCCACTGCCACCTAAACTGTCTGTTTTTCACAAGTCCTCAGCTTGGGCAGGTGATCTTATAACTTTGTCTTCGGAGTCCTCAAGCAAGGTCAACCTTGCTGTACCCACTTTGCACTCCTCGAGCATGGGTTTTAGAGGAAGCTTCAGCTTTGTTTGGCGGCAGTAGAGTGCAACATCAGTGAGACCAGATGGAACGACACAGAAGTAATTTTGATCTAAACTTGATGCCACTTGAGTTTCGCTTTTTGGGAATAGCCATTCCATCACCTATCATCCATTGGTCGCTGATCTTCAAGTTTCTCTATGCTGATTTTGTCATTTTATATAGCCACTCGAGGACTTTAGAATATTTGTTATACAGCAGATATGACATTCCATTATGTCCATGCGAAGATTTGGTTCTGGCTTTCTTAACCACTTTCTTTATGTTGTACACTGTGACCTATCGTTGAACTTTTCTCTGGTACAACAGGCTGCAACAAGCCTTGGATTTCAAGTGGAAGTGGTGTTTCGCTCTGAGGGTTGGAATATGTTTTCCTGAGATGCTGCTGAAGAGTTTCTTTGTCCACTGTGAACGTCCCACCTTTGGCTGCTCGAAAAGTTTCCTGGCGAACTGGGTGGGGGGGGGGGGGGGTGTCTCCGAAGAAGCAATCTGGGTTTTCTTCATTTTGCTTCTTCTCCTTCTGGCTGTATCTGCTTTGCTTAGGGCACTGTACAGTGCTTTCAGGTCTTCCCAGAGCTTCTCCAACTGTGTCTTCTCAGCTTCGTAGGCAGCCTTTGTCTGTTTTTCTTCTTCTTCTTTTTTTTTTTTTTAGATTCTTCATTTTCTTTTAATTGTTATCCATCTCTCGCAGGCATCTGGATTTATGAGGAGTTGTCTTCAGATTTGGTTGTGTCACTCCATAGCGTCCCTACAGGTTCCGTGTACAAAGTCTCCAAATGTGGCTACTTTGTGCTCCAACGTGCTCTTTCCTATCACCACGTCAGTTTGGGGATTGTTTTTCACCTAATTTTTCCCATTCTACTTTTGCACTTGCGGGCGACAAGTTGAGATTCGGGCGTTTTGCATCGAGAGCCTGTACAAATTCCCTGTCCGAGTAATTAGCTTTGCACTGTTGTTTGAATCTTGACCTCGGTTTTCCGACGTCTTATCAGCTGGCACAGTGCGCTGCTACTCATTCACCAGAGTCTTCATAGAGCCCTTTTTCATTCTGTGGATCTTCATGCCGCGTTCAGTAGAGAATTTCTTCCCACAGACACATGGAAATTCCACTTGTTCTTTACTCATAGTTTCTTGTGGATTTCGAGTCGTGATTGGATTGGCGCCTATAGGTTCATCATTCTCTCTCTCCCTTTCGGTGAGTCCTGGGAGCATCTTTCAATTTTGGTACGAGTAGCAAGTTTGAGAAAGGTACGGTGGGGAGCCAGCCCACAGAGAGCCCGTTAGGTCAAGTCTTTCCCAGTGTCATCTAGTCTTTCCCCGGACGTCCTCCGGACTATTCTCGGAGATCAATGATATAAACATGTGCCTGTAGGAAAAAAACTAAGGGGAGTTTGACAGGAGGTCTTCAGAGAAGACCCCCCCCCCCCCCCCCCCCCCCCCCCCCCCCCCCCCCCCCCCCCCCCCAGTCTCAGTCAAGTGTTTCGACTCTGAACTCCTTACGCTTT
>JADBJO010000025.1:1066473-1088973 GCA_016801955.1 Conus betulinus
GTTTCCCCCACACCACTTTTTCCCCACACCACACTTCTCCATACCACGCTTCCCCCACACTACACTCCCCCCCACACCATGCTCCCCCCACACACCACGCTCCCCCCCACACCATGCTCCCCCCCCACACACACACACACACCACGCTCCCCCCACACCATGCCCCCCCCCCCCCCCCCACACACACACACGCTCCCCCCACACACACCATGCCCACACCCACACACACACACCACGCTTCCCCAACACTACGCTCCCCCCCCACACCATGCTCTCCCCCGCCCCCACACACCATGCTCCCCCCCACACCATGCTCCCCCCACACACACCACGCTCCCCCCCCCCCCCCCCCCCCCCCCCCCCCACAACACACCACACACCATGCTCCCCCCGACACCATGCTCCCCCCACCCACACACCACGCCACCCCCCACACACACACACACACACACCACGCTCCCCCACACCATGCTCACACACACACACACACACACACACACACACACACACACCCACACACACACACACCCCCAACCATGCTCCCCCCCCACACCACACGCTCCCCCCACACACCCCCCCCACCCATGCCCCCCCCCCCCCCCCACACCACCGCTCTCCCCCAACCCCCCCCCCCCCCCCCCCCCCCCCCCCCCCACACACACACCACGTTTCCCCCACACCACCCTTCCCCCCCCCCCCCCCCCCCCCCACCCACACACCACGCTCCCCCCCCCCCCCCCCCCCCCACACACACACACCACACCCCACACCACGCTTCCCCCACACCACGCTTCCCCCACACCACACTTCCACTGCACGGATGATCAACCCGGGCGAACACATCGCCTCCCTGGAAAGGCTCAGATCTGATGTGAACAGAGCACTATGCTGACACGCTGGCACGTGATTCCAGATCTACAGCAAACACGTTGCGACTTTTGAGGAAATTCTTTTCGAAGGGAATCGTCTGAAGTTGGATTCGTTCATAGAAATGCGAATGCCAAAGCTTGAATGGGTACTGCCCAACAAGGAAGGTACGAATTTCTCTAGGGTTTACATTAAACGGACGCAAACTTGGTTGCTGTGATGAAACGTTCTCCACAGAAGTAACAGCACATACAGAGAGATGTGTTAAGTCTTCTTAAAGACTGTGTTGATTCTGTATGTAGGACTTCATCCAAACTGTTTTGATTGTTTAGGCCTGTCCGCAGCGTCTTTTGTACAAAGGACTGTGGATACAACAGGCGGAGGTTACGATCGGACATCCTGCATCAATCTATTAGTCTGTATAATGCACACCTAATGAGCCTAGAGTTTTGACTGTGGAACTGCGAGAGAAGATCGACGCCGTTGATCTATGTTCATGTCTCTTTACCAAAATACCTGTAACTGCTTTCATTCTTGAATTACACAGACGTTAATCTGAACACTTCGTCGCTGGATCTCTGACTTTGATATTGTTTGAGTGGCAGTCTGGGCCCAGCTGTTCCTGAAATCCGTCAGATACGAGATCACAAGAATGTCTCACCGTGTGCATATTACATTGTTTTGGCACATAATTTATCGAATGGGCACACAAAGCGTTGACTTCACAAAGTCGTCGTCGGGTGGACATTCCGTGAGATCGCTCAAGACTCGTGTGACTGGGTGACACTGCGTTTGTGCCAACTCTTGTGTCTTCATTTTTATTGTTGCCCTGATTATCATTTTTGTTCGTTTATTTTTTCATTTGCTATTCCTTTTTATTTATTTCTTCATTTATGACTGAAATGGGGCCATTTTGCCAACGTATATCCCATCTGCTCCTAAGTCGTGAAACCCTCGTTTAATTCATATATTTGTTTGGAATGTGTTCGTGCATTTTTCTTTCTCGGTGTTACTTGTTTCGGGCATTTTGTATAGAATTTATGTTACTTTCAAGTTTTCGCTTTGCCAGTTATTTCTTTTTTCCAGTTCAGGTTATAGATTAACTGACATGTTCGTGTGCGTGTGTCTGTCTCAATTTAGTCTGGAATTTCTCACAAAACCACCGAACGATTTCAGTTCGACTTGAAACAGATAATGTAATTTCTTTGTAAGCGTCTATTCAAATTCGTGTAATTTGACCTTGACCTCGGTTCAAGTTAAAAAAAAAAAACTGTTAATGTTTTATATTATTTTGTGTCAGTCTGGAGAACCATCGGACCGACATTGATGGGAGACTTCGCATACATTTAAGAATTCTGAAAGCTTAAGTTAAATTGCTGTCTTTGGTGTTTTCCAAATGTCACAGTCGGCATATACTGGGTACGTGGACAGCGATTTTTTTTCATACTTTTAAACGGATTTTAACATGTTTTACTCTGGTGGGTATTTAATATCAATTGGATTTGTTTGACATTTTAACCGTGAATTTGAGGCCACAATGTTGAAGAAATCGGGAAACGCGAGCTGAGGCAGAGAGAATACGAAGACAACCGTATGCAAAACATGCTAACAGCTGCAGGCGATGCAAGGTGATTGAGCGGACTACCAATACCAATATTTTCTCCTATATTTGGTTAATGCACACGACATACCGCTGTAGCACAAAGAACATCTCAATGAAATCCATAATTCGAATACCAGGACCTCCTGAATGTGATAATCATTCTCTTTGCTGCATGCCGCTCAGTGAAAACGGCGATGGTTAGTTTGTTCTGTTCAGGTTACACGTGCACATCTACCAACGGTGATATATTGTGACAGTAGAATACAACGTAGCGGAACACAGTCTCAGAGAATGCATCCGTACATCATTTAATATTCATAGGGAATCGACGAGGGAGAAGCTCTACGGGTCTCTAAAGGGCCTCCGCCCAACAGCAGCCTTCGTCAGTGCTCTCTGGAGTTCCTGTATGAGTGTACGAAGAAGCAGAAGAATGTTAGATTCGTGAATGGCTTCAGGGTCGATGCTTTGGCATACAATAACGACATCAAATAGGGAGGGGGGTCGGGGGTCAAAACTTCGTCACCAGTCATAGCTTTGCCATTAGCATGTCACTTTGTAATCAAGAGCCCTATCGAAAGGTTTTGTTTCGTCTTTTATTCCCTAGCCTGAGCTGATCGAAAAATCTCCATGATAGAATTGGTAACTCGAGAAATTTTCATTTTAGGCTCCGCAGGGAAATTTATACGAATCACGAACGCCAGAAAAGGGATCTTCTCTGTGACGCTCTGTTACATGTATCATATAAAGTGGGGGGGGGGGGGGGGTCTTGTTAGACCATCTTGTTTGGAAGTGTGTTGCTCGTATGTTTATTATTTAATTTATCGACAGCGTTTGTTGTGTCCGTGTCGATCCAGATGAGTCCAGAAGGTTATTTTTTGTTAGGCCACTGGAAACTATAGGGTATGTCCTTGTTTCTGTTGTATCACCAAGTTGGCGCATCATAAGGGTGTGTCTAATGTCCACACACACACGCGCACACACACACACACACACACACACACACACACACACACACACACACACACATACACACACACACACACACACATATACACACACGCGTGCGCACACACAAATATACACACACGTGCACGCGCTGGCGCACACACACACACACACACACACACACACACACACACACACACACACACACACACACACTGACACACACACGCACAGAGACACACACACACATACACACATGCGCGCGCGCACGCGCTCATATACACACGAAAGTTTTTGATGATTTTCACGAACAACCAATAACTATACAGACACTGACGTACATAGACACATCATCAGCAGCGTATTCACAAATTGTATTTCCTTCCATATTTTGTCAAGTAATATAATCCTGTTAAATGTCTATGAAACATCGCACAAATATTGATTCACAGCAGCCATCATTTTGGTTGCTTGATTGAAATTATAGGCTACTGCTGTAGTCGCGTTAGTTTCTGTCAATAAAATGAGGTTTGTTTTGTCATTAAGAAAAATAGGGCAGTACTATGTATTTCATGAATACCCGTTTCCATAATGAATTTACATATGAGAGGTAAGCGATGTCTATATATATATATATATATATATATATATATATATATATATATATATATTATATATATATATATATGTGTGTATATATATATATATATATATATATATATACATACATAGTATGGATATATACATATATATGTTGCTTACCTCTCTTGGTTATAGTACACTCCTACATAACGCGTGTATGTCTTTTTTTTTTTTTTAATGTAAATAACATAGTTTAAGAGCGAACTAACGATGTAAACTATCATGTACGGTTATCTTTCAGACCTGATTTCTAGACAACTAAAACCCTACGACATGTACATTAATCCGATTCTTTTCATGATGATTGAATGTGATCAGTCATTAATCGATGACTGTTACTCCGCCCCCGGCGATTGTCTGTTTCGTCTGAGATCATAATTGTAAACAGACGTTGAACAGAAATAAAAGATTTGATTCCAGTCAGTCTGACTCTGCATGCTTCCGTCCCTCCGTTCCTCATCAAATTTTGTTGTGTTCATGGTTTTGAGCATCTCCATCGTTCCATTCATTTGCGCTTTGCCTTTAGTTTTTGTTGTCCTGATCTCCCAAGACAAAATGGGAGCATGTTTGCTTGATAAGTACCATCCATTCTCCACCCCACCTCTTGTTTTATGGTTATGTTGTCTGCTGTATCCTCAGCGCACGCATACACACACACACACACACGCACGCACGCACGCACGCACGCACATACAGAAAAATGCACACAAGGATCGTTCAGTTCAGGGTGCCTGTGCCCCAGCCGTTACTTAATTAATGAAGCTACGTACCCAAACCCGATGTGAAAAAAGTGGGACAGCTGCTTCATCACCATGCATAAAATCATGACATCTGAATATTTTCAGCTGTGTAACTGTATGGTGTTAAAACAATATATGCGGTGTTAACAGCTGAGGCTTAAAAGTATTGTAATTAAAAGAAAGACGCCTGTCTGAGTGTTCGCATAAACACTACTGGAAAATTGCTACATCAGAATTTGCAGAATTGAGCAGCTGTGCATGGCGCCATGTGCCTTTCAGATAGTCACTGTCCCCAGTCATATGGTTGGAGTCAGGAACAAATGAACTCCGAGTGAGAAAGCTTTTGCATATAGTGATGAGCGTCACCCAATGACCGCCATGAATGAATAGCCTCGAGGATTTATGCAGGTCGCTCAGTGAGTGCCTGGCGCCAGATTCCGGCCGCCAGTCTTGAAGAAGAACTTTCTGCCAATGTATCGCAGAGAAAGCGAAAGCAGGCCTAGATGCCATCTTTGTTTACAAGTCCAACCTAAAATACGTTTCGTCGCTTAGGCTGTGACTTGAAGTCGGTGTCATCCATGTATGTGCCACACGCAAAGCAGCTTAAAATGGATTGTTTTAATGTGTGATGGAAATAGCTAACGATGATTCTGTCTGTATACTACTAGGTTATCAATTAGCTAAAAAAAATAAATAAATAAATAAAAAAAAGGCCTTACTAAACGACTCGACTGTTTATAAACAGACACAATCAAATTGTTTTGAGTATTTTGATTGTGTCGGAAAGCTGATTTTCTGCTTTTCTTGTTATATGCCTCTCAAGATACATGCCACGTAGGCTACGTCCAAGCAGACAAATTAAAATGAAAGGAAGGGGACCATGTTCTTAATGCCAACTGTGACGAAGATAAGGTTACAGGCGACCTCCAAGGCCTAAAAAGCGACGTGAGCTAAGGGCAGTTCAGGTCCGAGGTTAACGCTACAAATTAGGGCCCAAAATACTGCATATTCTTTGTTTCACTCCTTTGTTTTCACAGAAGCAGGGGTGGAAGAGAGATATGATATGATACGACAAGGATGGGGTTGAAGTATGAATATTAGATCTTTCACTGATAGCTATGAAAATCACTCTGTATTTTCTGTATTTTGAACAGAACCATTTGTATATGTCCAGTTGTGCTGATAATAATGTAACAATAATGGCTTGAAATAACTCAAAGATTTGCACTTTAAACTGGAACAGTTTCTTTTTTCTTTAAAAGATGAAAATTTTATGCTTTTGACGCGACAAAATTCGTGGGAAGATGGATACCCCATCTTCAGGAAAAACGATGAAAAGGGTATAATGGAATATGAAAAGACGTGGTCAGAAAACTGAAAATCAGAGGAAGATAACCCGGTCTTGCCCTCTGCAAATGAAAGTTACCTTTTCTCTGTATGTTTGATTTCAAGCGCACCCAAGTATGAATATTGGGATATTGACTGTGTGCATTGCAGGTGCACCGTTGGTTTTGGTATTTCCTCTCTCTGACTGAACAGTCAACCTGACTCATTGCGCAAAATTGCGCTGGGTGTTCTCATCTGTGGCAGGTCCCATGAAAACAGCCGGTCGCGCTCACTGAAACGCGATTACCTCCCTTAGAGATTTTCTCACGTAGTTTACTAGTCACAGTATCACCTGTTAATCGGGGAATGTTTCTGTCTGTCATACAGGAGTCAAATGACGGCTGTGCATTATCGTAGAAGTGTTCCAACTGACTTTCAGCTCCTAAAACAAGATTCATATCGTTTTCGTGGAATATAACATGGGTTATGAAAAAAGAGATGCTGAATAAGACTAAAGTTGTTAAAATTTGTTGATGGTTTTCATCTGGTTCAGATATAATCTGTAATCTTCATCGCAACAGTAATTGTAAGCCTCATTCAAAACACACTTGATAATTCCCCTTTTCAGTGAAATATTAAAACCGAATTTCCAGTCGATTATGTTTACTCTTTGCCGGAAAGTAGGACTATTTTGAAGCAATTGAATGTCAGCAACAGGGGGCTTCAAAGCTTCAGATTTGCCGAAACAAGGAATTGTATGCCTAAGGCACTGCTTGTCATGTTATTTGGGGCGATGATGAAAGTTACATTAATCTGAGGAATCTGTAAAGACCCACGGTGCGTACGGATGGCTGGCAATGAGATAGTCCAACGAATCTTCTAGGGGCTGGAGGAGTTGTTTCCCCTGTTTTTTTTTCCAACATGCAGGGCTCGGCCATGGTGGACATTCCACTGCGAATCTGAACGCTCACTGCAAAACACTACGTTGACACTTTTGGTAGCAGATCTGTTAACATTGGTGTGCCAATAGTTTCAATAAACCATTTAAGATTTGGAAAACACATTCGACAGTATCTGCCTGATTCCCCGTGACTTTTTGTTTGTCCTACTGGTGAATTTTGACGGCAAATTAACATTTTGACAAGGAGGACAATTTCATTCACTAGATCAACGTCTCAAAATTTACAGAATCAGCCCTTGGTCCTATCTCGTCTGGACCCCACCATACAGAACCGTAACTTGGAATGAGGGTAGATTATTCTAAAGGAAACGTAACAATTTCAACCCAAATGGATGACTAGTTCGGGTTTTAAAGTATCGCGGATAGTAAGCTTACTGATCTGAACAATCCTTTTATATAAACACTCTGTCCCTACTTGTACGCATGCACACACATGTAGGCATGCAAGTGTACACTCTCGCACAGGCGTTCATTTTGAGAGAGAGAGAGAGAGAGAGAGAGAGAGAGAGAGAGAGAGAGAGAGAGAGACAGACAGACAGACAGACAGACAGACAGACAGACAGAGACAGCCAGACAGAGTAATTCGTCCATCATTTACATTAAGGCAAATATTTTTTTCAAGGAAGCCCAAAATTGTAATGTTCTTGTTCTCTCTCGGTTGACAACATTAGACAGGACTAAATAAGAGTTGGCATTAATAGGTTACTAGAGTCTACGCTCCAATATTTCTTTAGGACAAGTACCACCTCTACAGTGTCAAGACCCATCCGAACGAAAAATGGTGTCCTAACCGACTTTGCGACAGTCTCTTTTCGTCTACTTTGTTTTTTAAAAAAAAAAAAGAAAGTTATAACACGAAGAATGCCAGGTGTACACGAGTGTGTGTGTGTGTGTGTGTGTGTGTGTGTGTGTGTGTGTGTGTGTGTGCACGTCCGTGCGCGCGTGCGTGCTTGCGTGGGTGCGTGCGTGTGTGTGTGTGTGTGTGTGTGCGCACGCGCGCATGCACACACACACACACACACACACACACACACACACACAGAGTGACACCAGTGTACACATTCCTCAGAGTGGCATTTCATAAGTGTAGATTTATTGATAAATGTTGTATTCAGTGCTGACCAGATTCACTCATTTTTACTGTCAGTGGTATCGAGTTGGTTTTTGCATGACGTTTCATACACGTCAATGGACATGTTTTGCGTGACATTCCATCTACTTTAAACAGCTGAAAGTGTTTTTGCAGGACGTTCCATATACGTACGTTCCACCGTACTGTAGGCATACCGGCCGCTCGAAGAGTTATGAAAGAAGCAGAGTGCAAATGGAGATGTATTGTGATCCTCTGAGTCTCACTGTCACATGCATCAACTCACTCTCCACCCCAGGGCTGGTGCTCAGTTCCTCTGGCTGGCAGGTTTGGTACCTTGCCGACACAAGGACGAATACTCAACACACGGCTGCTGGTTCTGTCCCCTCAAGCCTGGGTCTCCAGCTGTGAAGACCTCATTGGATTGTACATTGTTATCCGGCCATAACCCACAGCCGATGAAGACATCAGCTGCGGGTGGTCTCTGCAAGACTCTGAAAGTTCACTGCTTCTACAGCTATCAGACTAAGGGACTTTTACCTCAACTCCAGCGGGGATAGCCCTCTATGTGGCATTATCCTTGCTGCTGTTGTTGGGCTTACCTGCAGATCTTGCCTGGGTATAGAAGGGGTTGAAGTGGCTTTGAGGCTGGAGAAGCTCTGGTAAGAACTAACTGCCTGGACAAATGAGCGCAGCGCAGCTGATGTCTTTACTGGAGTTTGGAGAGAGAGAGAGAGAGAGAGAGAGAGAGAGAGAGAGAGAGAGAGAGAGACAGACAGACAGACAGACAGACAGAAACAGAGAGAGACAGAGAGAGACAGGGAGACAGACAGAGGAGGGGGGGGGGTGAGGGAGGGGGGAGACAGACAGATAGAGACAGACACAGAGACACACACACAGACAGAGAAATTCTACCATTTTTCTAAAATAGAGGTTAGTGGACACGTTCTACAAACTGAACTTAAACCATAACTGGACTTGCATAAACGTGAACCAAATAAAATTCGAAATATGTCACATATATTCATGCCGATGTCGTTCCTTGGCGTGGTATGATGGGTGACAAACATTATGTAGTCACTCGAATTTTCATGAATAAACCTTGCTCGGTGAAAAACTGTTGTTCCATGTCTGCTTTCGACGAACAATAAACCTGTGAATGTTTATCATTCCATGTCATTTCTCTTATCCACTGGTCGACATTGCTTCTGCGTGGTATGAAATAACAGGGGAAAACTAAAGAGTCGAATGGTCTTTTTCTCCATGTATGTTTGTGTATGAATTTTCTTTATTTTTTCCTCTTCATATTTGTTCAATATATCTATCAGTTTTTTTTTTATTCCTTTTTGCTTTACTTTTATGGAAAAGGGAAGTTTATTGCATGCATGCATGTATCCATCATTTGTGTGTGTGTGTGTGTGTGTGTGTGTGTGTGTGTGTGTGTGTGTGTGTGTGTGCCTGTGCTCGCGCGCATGCGTGCATATGTGTGTGTGTGGAGAGAGAGACAGACAGACAGAGAGACAGACAAGACATTGACAGACAGACAGAGCGAGTATACGCAAAAGCATGTACACACACGTATGATATCTTGTGGAGTTGCTATACTGATTTTTAGAGCTTTATTTGGGAAATACATTACCTTTCTTGACTTGTTTTGGTGCCTAATTACAAAGAATATTTGTGAGGAATTTACTCCATGGTTTATCAACATGTTATTTTTCAATAACGGATACCTATTTCTTAACCAACCTATAGAGGCAGCCAATGCTCTTGTCATAGCAGCACTCTACAAACGGGTACAGTTCTAATGAAGTCTAAGGGGCTTCCCCCAAATGACTTAGGGAATGCACAATGCTGCCCTCTGCCAAGCTCAGCCCACCAAGATAATGCAGGAAGCGTTTCTAGACTTGAACACCTCCATGCCCACGCAGAGCAGTCTGTATTTTGTTGACTACATTAAACTTTGGAAATGAAGCAAAGCACACTCTAGAAAGTCATCAAGAAACGTCAAGTACATCATGTGGAAAGGAAGTCAAAAGAAATAGTCAACATCTTGGCAACAACAGCATCATGCAAAATGCCAGCCGCCAATGTGTAATAGCTGTTATTGCATACTTAGAGGCTGTGAAGTGGTGGGTTCGATTCCTTTGTAAAGGTATTGTTTTTGTGGGACGTTTTGGCACGGACCAGTTCATAGAGAGTCCTATGGGCTTGAAGGGGAAGACTGAAACCATATGTCGAATTTCATTTACTTAATAAATGCGTCTCTGAGAGTATTGCTTAAATTTCCTGACCAATACTGCAGGTGTCTGTACCTCTCAGGCTTGGTTGACACTGGGATATATCTAGAAGGGAAGCTGAGTTCAACCTGCCACGTAGTCTCAGAATAGGAACTTCACAGGCTCATCTGAATCATTCTTACCCTTACTGATCCCTACAAATTGTCTCAGAGCCTTTGGCTCTTCACGCCCTGGTTTATTGGAACAAAATGGCATCCTTTAAATCATTCTCATCCTCACTGATAACCGTAAACAATGGTTTCAGATTCTGTGGTCCATCATGCCCTGCTTTCAGCATGACCTCAGTTTCCATTTTCTCTCCACATGTTTGTGTTAAACTTCTTGATGTTGGCAGGATCAGGGGACTGTTAGTAATGGATGGGGGGGTGGGACCCTTTAGTGACAGAGAGCTAATAGGGCAGAGAGGAAAGTGGGGTGGGGATGAATGCAGATGCTTGTTTAGGGTGGCCCAGCAGCTGGGCAGATGTCGTCAGTTAGCTTGGTAAATGGTGCTTTGCTTATACAAGATTGAAGCAGGCACTTATACTGCCGAGTAATCACTGCTGGAATAGATTGAAGCAGGCACTTATCTGCTGAATACTCACTGCTGGAATATCCAACATCTAACTGGTTGTTGCTCCTTTGTGAACTGCAGCACCAACACTGCGCCAGGGCAAACTGGGTGCGATTGTGTACATGGGGAGGGGAATAGTCGATGAGGGGCTGGCGGCACTGGTGAGTACAGGTGAGATAGAAAAACAACAACTATTGTGCTATATGGATGGACACAGAAAAGAAACGGTTAAGGGATTCTGATCCACTCTGAGCATGGACAGCACCTCCAGCAGAACGCATAAACAATGCTCATCCTATGTCTGTCACGACTGACTCAGTATCATCCAGGCAACCACGCATTAACAACTTCCGAGGGGAAACCTAATTACAATTTTTCTTTTTCTTTTTTAAAGTAAAGATCTACAGAAAAGTCCCATAACCACATGCAGACTCATGTCTTTCACGTCTTCCTCATGTCCTGTCTTACTAGGACAAGCACCCTGTAAGGGTGAGTTTTCAATGCGAGTTCAAAGTGCACACACACACAAAGAAAACATGTTTTCTTCCTTTCTTTTTGCATGACACTCATCCCCAACTGCATTAATACAAACAGAGCAGCTTAGCTAATAGAAACTGTCCCACATAGAGATATTTGAAGTCAAAATTTGCATGCAAGTGTGAGCACAAATATGTATGTAACATGCATGTGTGTGTGTGTGTGTGTGTGTGTGTGTGTGTGTGTGTGACAGAGAATGAGGGAATAAACTGAGGAACATCCCTCAAACTTTCATGTCAATGGGAAACTTTTTTTTTTCCTTTTATGTAATCAATGTTTATTAACTTTTGAAAATCCAAGAAAGTGCATATTAAATTTCAAGGAAAGAGAAAAGTGAACAATAGATATAATTTTACATTACCAGATATATTCAAATAAACAGACTTAGGGGTTCATTTAATAAACAACAAAATCAAACATCTGATAATAATGAACAGCTCATCGCAACTGGTAAGCAAATTCATGCAATAAGATACAAACAAAACAAAGGGGAAAAAAATCTGAGCTGCAGAAGTAAGCATAGTTGTAAAAAAAAATTGTCAAACAAATCACAATTAATTATGCATCCCCATAAGCACAATGATCATCTCCCCCCCTCAGCCTGAATTTGTTGCATCCATGGCAGTGAAAATCCCCAAATCTGAAGGCTCAGCAAATAAAAAAAAATTTATATACAGAAATGGAAGAAAAAAACATTACTCTGGATCCAGACAAAGCTCCAACCCAAATTCCTATTTCGACTTCTGATAAACTTTATAAAATTTTAACTTTCTTACCCTTGTTCCCATCAGTTGTTTAGTTTCAAGAAAGCAGCTGGCAGTGTTGGCATCAGTATGCTCCTTGGTGGAGAATTGCTACACATGACTAAATTTATGTGAACAAATATTGAAACATTTTGATGACTCAATTCAAATTTTCTGTTTATTTTGTTTTCAGTATAATGAATGAATCCTGAACAAAAATACCTGTATGCTGATTTTTAGATCACATGTAATCTCAGAACATCACTTGAGCTTCTTTTGATCAAAGACATTCTAAAATACTCGAAGACTGTGATTATTATTAGCTAAAATCAACGCAAAGGACGAGGACCATATGCCATCATAAACAGGACCACACACTGGCCCTTGAATTGGAGATCATGTATTCTTGATGCCCACATACTGAAATAAAAGGATGGGTGCAAGGATGGAAAACAATCAAGGAAAAAGATAATCATTGTTCACAAAGAAAAAAAAAAAAAGAAATGATCTTAATCTCAATGGGCATGGGCAAAAAAACTACTGACAGCAAGTCAGACTTCTATATACCCCAAATCAACTGCTATATTGACTCAGTTTCTTGAGTTTCAAGTTCCCCTGTATGTCTGCTTATATTCCACAGCCCTCCGAATCACTGTGTTTGAGTTAGCATTAATGCTGCAGAATCTGATTAGGGGTCTCTTAAAGTCTGATCACTTTTACAAATTCTGCCTCTAAACAAATTCATTCTATGCATGCCAACAAAAAAAAAAAATTCCAAACAATAAAAGCAAAGGAGACTAGGGGAGAAATGAAGTTTGAAGTGACAGCACATTTTGCATAGTGCTGTACCATATACACCCACACTTTTCACATGTACCTGCACATCAATCATCTTTCCCACAAGGTAAAACAAAACAATGTTGTCTGACAGGTGACAGTGAATACCTAATTTCTGTACCGTCAACATTGATCTAATAGCACATACTGCTCCTGTTCAGACTGAAAGACAATCCGAAACTCTCACACAAATGACCAAGGGGTTTCCTCCCTCCCTTCTCACAAAATATTCAGAAAGTAAATAGCATCTTTTCAATATATACCAACTTCTGATGATATGTCACCCAATACCATTATCAATATGTATTTAACGTAGTTAGAGCTCAATTACACCATAATACCTTGGACCAAAAAAAATACAGCAAAGAAGGTTCTCTACAAATGAACTTTTATAATACGTATAAACACAGATGAACACATGCATACACATGTCAAACAATAAATGTTTAAAAAAAAATTTGAATTTTAACACACAATTTTTCTCACACTTCATATTCAATTTACATAAAAAGAACAGGATCATAAAGCTTTGAACATTTGTTTGTAAATCAAGCTCAGGTGACAGACTGAAGAACATATTACCCACGTAAATATAAAACTGATAAAAATGGCCACGTAATAACTTTTTGCAAGATAATAGTTACAAGATCGTAGTCAATAAAGACTACAGAGTACAGACATTGGAATATGCCCACAAAAGTGAAAAAAAAAATGAGGCTTGTTTCTGACTGAACACTCAAAAGGAAAAGCTTGGTATTATTGGAAAGCAGAGAAAGACAGAAATAGTGCATAGCGATCCACCTGAGAATTCTCCTACAGGAACATATAGCTGCCAATCCTCTGGAGTCAAAATTTGGAAGCCACCCATGAAAGGGAATCTGGGGCTTAAAATGAAAGCATTTTGAGTAACTACTACTGTTAGGCTTAAAATCAGAATATACCTTCAACAGCATGTGGTCACTGACACTTGCAGAGTATCTTGGCTTGTTCTTCAAAATTTCATCAGTTTTTGCCAAAGGATGACCCTCAAACCCTACATTTTCCAAACTTTTTCAATTCTGGGTTTTTTTTTACACACACACACACACACACACACACACACACACACACACACACAAACCTGGGAACAACTTTCTTTTTTTTTTTTTTGTTTTCTTGCTAAAAGGCTTGGCAGCTATACACCAACAAGGCTGTAACCAATTTAGAAACAAGAATTTGATCAAGACAAAGGAAGATCTCATTATCCTTGAATTATTATGCAATAATAACCCACCCAAAATGTTAAACAATGTTTGAATACCATCCTTCTCCAAAATCCTTAAAAAATACACGACCCATTTCCTGTAGGAAAAAAATTAATCAGAATTACAATTACCATGTAAGGAAACTCACGCATATATACAGACAAAAAAAAAAAAAAACCCACACACACAGAATAATACAAAAACACCTCTTCCATTTTTTAACTTTGAAAACAAAAACTGCAATACGAGTGAAAGTGTGTGCAAATAAATGAAATATGTTTTCTCTGTATTGACTGAGCAGCATTTACCGTACTTAATTTTTTTTAAGCATACGGCTATGAAATGAAGGAGCACAACATGGGCTGTAATCACAGAATAACATCATTGCAAGCTCCACTAGGTAAGATACAGACAGCAGCTGGATAAGGTCTGTGTACAAGGCAGGCTGAGGTCTGCAGGAATTGGACGCCATTCTGAATATCATCCTCTGAAAGCACTAACGAGGATAATCTGCAACACACACACACACACACACACCACACACACACACACACACCACACACACACACACACACACACATGTAATGTGTGAAAACAACTGAAGGTAAACTGTCATAGCCAATGAAAGTGACTTGGCAAGATTACGAAAACAAATTTAAAAAAAAAAGGGGGGGTGGGGGGGTGGGGTGGGGGTAGGGGGCAGACTTTGGAGGGAAAACATCCCTTCAAATGTGAATATTCAAACCTTCTATAATAGCATATGGGAGCTACCCACGATGTGTAAACATCATATCAAAATGACAGAGGTTTCACATTGTGATGGCTTCATCATAAACAGTACAGGCAAATATAAAGGCTTCTTTGGAGCCACTTACAAAACTAACACAATCAAAATAAATAATATGAGCGTTTTCTTTAACTCTAGTCAAAATCATAAAGAATGAAACATTGTGTTCATTTCATTTCAAATTAATACAGGAAGTAAAGTAGGTGGGTACTTACGGCCAGGCTGGGCAAATCCCCCAGGTCCGTATCCAGGGGCAGGATAGCCCCCAGGAGGGGCAGCAGGGGGAGGTCCTGAGGCAAAAAAAAAAGACAAAAAATGTTGATGAATAACCATCTTTAAGCTCTGGCTGCAAATAGTATGCAAAAAAATACCTCCTGATAGAGTGAGAAGTTGGAAATATTCACAAAATGAAATACACAATGCACATGCACACACACATTTTTTTTTTAATCCAGAGATAGAGTGTGAATTTGAAAGAGTGCATGTGGCAGTAAAACGTGTGTGTGTGCATGCATACTTCTCACTGCTAAACAACTTTAGTGAAGAACAATAAATATGATTACTTGTCTGCTGATAGGTCAGATACATGTATGAGTTTACATGCAATGCAGCCTGTATGCCAAAGTACCAAGGGGTGCTGTGCCAGTCAACTGTACTTCGTATCATTCTGGACAAGTTTGTGGAAAAAAAAAGTATAGATCAATGTTTGTTTGTACTGTGTGCTCAAGGTTCCAATAAGGTCAGCTATAGCTTTGTTTTTATGGACTGATGTAATAATTACATGCTGTATTTGTATTTGTCTATCAACTTTAAGATTGATTCAAGACTTGTGTCCAGGCTGATTAGGCCATTTGACCCTTTTATATGAGGTTGAAAATTTCTGGCACTTTCAAAGCTCTTTGACATGCCATGGCACTGATTTTTTGAAGCATCAAGTAATGCTAGTTAATACCCAAGTACCTCAGATGTTGTGGAAATAGTCCAAGAATTCAAAATCAGTGAGATATGTCATAAAGCAAAAACAGGTGAGTCATTGATTGCGTGGATTATTGAAACACACACTTTCAGATGGATCAGAATGAGGCAATGGACAGGGATAAATGCACAAAAAGATACCGACTCTGATGCCACCCAAAACATATTTGACAGCTGATAATGAAAAGACAGATCTAGACAGACTGGAAGAAATCTTACTGAAAAATTATCAAGACCCCTCAGAAACAAAAAAGGTTTGGATCTGCTGGTGACTCTAAACATCTGAATTAAATGTGATAGAAAACAAGTGTGAGGGTGTTGGCAGATATAGTCTATGGCCATTTAAATAGTTTTGTGGCAAATAAACAGTTGGCGGCAGATTCAGTCCATGCTGTGTGGACACATACAAGAAGAGATCATCCTTTGTTGCCCCAATGCAATCAAACTGCACCTGAATAAACAGTTTCACTCAGATTTGCCATGAATCTGTCCCGATAACTGATCAGCTTTTCAGAGACTACCTCTCAGCAACACGGACAGACATGAAAGCAACTGCCAGAGTCAGTGCAAGTTTCTATCCTTCAAACTGGAAATTCAAATTTTAAGCCTTGACTTGAGAGGAAGAAACAGATCCCACAACCTATACGCCGAAAGTGTCTGACGAGTGGTCTTTTTTAGGCCAAGGCTGGAATGCCTAAAACAAATGTAACCAGGGAGGAAATCCACTACCACTATCCTCCCCCATGTCACACTTTGGACACAAACACGAACAAAAGGTTCACATCATTTCAAAGACACAGTTACCAATCTTCTGTCTGAAATTACAATTTCAAACCTGACGCTGCTACGGGAAATCTAGCTTTTAATGGCATGCTCAACCCCAACTACAAGAATAAACCACCAAAAATTTTTTTTAAATATATCATATAGTTCTTGGTATACATGGAACAACATTCTGAAACCACACCACAACACTTTACCATACCCTTAAAAAAAACCCAGAATATTGTCAAATTACTTTTTTTTGGGGGGGGGGTGTTAAAATTTGGAATTCTTGCTGTTTTTGTGTGTGTTTTTTTTCTTGTTTTTTGTTTCTTCTTTTAACATGAATTCCATGAGTTAATCTAAAAAAAAAAGCAAAATTTCTGAAAAAATGCACAGACACCAGTCTTGTCTTACCTTGTCCGGGATAAGCCCCAGGGTACGGCTGCTGTCCAGGAGCTCCATATGCAGCAGGCGGAGGCGGGGGGTATGCTGCTTGGGGAGGAGGGACGTGGCCTGTTGGATATGCTCCTGGGGGCACCATAGGCTCCATGAGGGGCACCATAGGCTCCTGCAGGAGCACCATAGGCTCCATGAGGGGCACCATAGGCTCCTCCAGGGACTCCATGAGGCATGTGGCCATGCTTGCCTGCATGCTTCCCGCCGGGTTTCAGATAGTATGGTGTACCTCCCCAGGGCTATCACAGATGAACTTGATATCAGTTTTCAGTCAGTCTTTATAGCTTTTTTTTTTTTCAATTGTAGCTTATTAGTGTAATTACAACAACAAATTGCTGAAGAAAAAAAAATGGAACAAGAAAAGAAGAAACAGACAGCAGGAGGAAGTGGAAAGAATGTGTGAATGCATGCACGCCTGTGAAAGGTGTGTGTGTGTGTGTGTGTGTGTGTGTGTGTGTGTGTGTGTGTGTATTTATGTGTATGCGTGTATGTGTCTCTGACTATTTCTGTGTGTGTGTGTGTGTGTGTGTGTGCGTGTGTGTGTGTGTGCGCGCGCGCACGCACCAGTGTGTATAATATACATATGAGAACACTTAATACAAGTAAATAGTAAATTAGACAATAAAGAAAGCACTGAATTTCAAGACAGCAGGTCTAGACAAGAATAATTTTTTTTTAAATAAAAGTTTCAATTTAGTCACAGATCACATCACTATTTTCACTCATTCATTAGCACACACAAAAAATCAGCAGAAGCTCTGCTTAAAAAAGGAGACCATGAAACGAGAAGCTGCAAGTTTTCATAGTCAGAAAAGGATTTCACTACAGATGGATTTCTAAACACATTGATGTACACACTGCTTTTTTTTCACATGTTGCACTACGTACTGCATCGTCACATAATTGACTTATCTGGTCATTTTTGCTGAAAACCGATCTCGGGCTTGAATTAGAATCACCCCTAGGCTAAACATCAGTACAGAACACAATGCAAACATGTGAGTATAGTGATGAGAAAGGTCAATTAATCCACCAAGGTTCTTCTGAACATTACACATATCACAAACAAAATCACTGCTGCTCCAGTGGTGGGGGACTGAGGCACAGTATATATGTTTTGTCAAAGACAACCAAATTACCAAGTTGTACTAACAAAAATACAAACTACAGATGAAATATATCCTCCAGCGACATGAAACCATAACCCCTCACACTGATTACAGAACCTACAACCTCTCACACTGGAAACAGGCCCTTGTATCAATTACTATACTTTATAAACCAAACACAAGAACAACTGAACAGAAAGTAGCAGATATTCATCAGAGAACAGTGGTTTAGTATTCATACTTACCGGTACTGTACCAGGAGCAACCATACCCTGTAAAATATAAAAAGAACCTGATTTCACTAAAAATTGCATCATGCAAGAGAACTGGATAAAAATATATATTTTAAAGATAATGTGTCCGAAACCTTCATTATAAATAACATAAATTACATTGCAACTGCAATACATTTCTTTAAGAGATACAAATACAAATACTGAAGAACCTCCCATCTTAAAATTCATCAGTAAACAGCTTGCTGACCTAAAATCCTTTGCAACAATAAACAATCTGAACAGCCTCTAACTGTCTAATAAGACAACTGTTTTACTTTCATGTTGAACACCAACTGTTCTTTTTTTCTGTTTTGGTCTCTAATTTACTCGTCTAATGCAACTATTGATATCATTCAACAAACTAAATGGTACAATGAAGAGCAACCAAGCAGAAAAAAATGGAATGGTTGGCAGATGTACATTAACGATTATAGCGTAAGAAAGGGAAAGGCACTAGTGACTTTTCAGACTTCAATGCTCAACATGTTATTCATGATCTCCTGTAGTACTATGCAATATTTGTAATACTATATTGGTAAGTAGACTAAAACAGACTGCAGCATTAACAAGCCAAAGTACAAACAAATACAAAAAAAAAACAAGGAGCAAAGCAATGCTCGTTTTAAAATACAAAAGATAAAACTGATAAGCAATTTTGAACAAATACATCGTACTAAGATGTAACATGACAAAACTCCCCAAACAGCCACAAAGATAAGAATGACCATTATATTGGTGTATTAAAAATATTCAAGAATCTTAACCTATCTATATGGCCAAAAGAAAAAAAGGTTGTGGTTACAGAACCCGACCCAACTTATCTCTTTTCTGCTCACCCTAAACGTTCTTTTCTCTTAAACTTAGACATAAAAAAAAGGGAAACAAAAAAAAAAAAAAAATGAAGGCATTACAGAAACTGAATTACTACCACCTGCTCTTCAGTAAGCCATTAAAAGCTAAAAAGAGGAGGTATCATGCATACTAAAATAGCTTTGAACGCTAAAACCAGGGGCACATGGTATCTTTTACCTTAACAAGATTAAACTGTTAAACCCACAATGTATAAAACCAAGGCAAACTATGTCTGTACGGCAACCACTTTTCCATGAATTCACATATTATATGTAATACTGAAAAACTTAAAAAAAAAAAAAAATCAGCAGGGAGGGGATGGAGGATATGGGGAGTGAGGGACAAGTGAATCCAAAAAACAACATGTTTTTGATACTTTGGCAGACTATACCAACATCAAGAGGCCTCTTTTGACTTCGTTGCAAGAAAGGGCAGCTGCCATTTCGTGTGCCATTAGAAATAGAAGGGTAAATTATAAGATCCAAAATTAACACATTCTTACTGTGTGCATTGGCAAGACATTACAAAAGTCAGAGATAAACAAAAGCCACAAAACAAGTGGTTCTGGTTATAGTTTGACTGAAAAATGGACATCACATCACTTAAAGCTTAGATCTGCATCAGACTGATTGCACCATTTGGAATTGATTGCACCATTTGGAATACCTTGAAGTTTCATTTTTCCCCCAATGGGTGGGGACGGGGAAGAGGAAGAAAAGGAGGGGGGAATCCCCTCCCTTATCTGCACCTATCCCTCTTCTCCTACAAGGAATTATAGGGATTTTTGTTTTTCTTCAATGGGAGCCCTTGTCTCTGATTAGGAATAAAGGTCAAGACATGATAGATGAACACTGTGCATCATAGACTGCAAGATTTCACATATCAGCCATCATATAAGTGAAAAAAAAAAAACACGTAAAAAAAGTTCTAAAAAAAAAAAGCGCTGATCTACCAATCCACTTTTCTTTATGGTCCATTTTACTGTAATCAAAACAACATTTTGGGATGAGGCCTAAACTGAACCACACAGATCTGGAAACAAGCTGATTTTTCTTTCCTAGATTTCGAATTGATCTTTTTATTTCAGAAATAAAAATAAAACACCTTTGCATTCATCCTGGCTTCTTCTTAGGTCAATAATTTGTCAAATTTAATGAATCATAGTTCATACACAATCGCGCTCAGCAAAAAGCAACTGAAATGGAATCATAGCACACCTTTCTCATCTGTTTCTTCCATTTCTTGCGTGCTTTCTTCTCATGTTTTGGCAGATGCCTCCATTCATCGTCAGAAGAATCAGAGCTGCTTGAAGAAGAGGAAGAGCTACTATGTTTTCCATACTTGTGTTTCTTATGTTTTCCCATAATTGGTTGTTGAGCCTCTAGTAACTGCCTGCTGGTAAAACAGATCCTGTAAATTATAAACAACACACCATCACCATTAAAACTCACAATCATCTGTGTAAAAATCTCAAAATATATAGAGACAATTAATCCAGGTCTCTATAGGTACCTTTAGTACTTATAAGCATTTACCACACACACACACACACACACACACACAGAGGCAGTGGGGATGGTGGGGGTAAGCAGAATAATTAAAAAAAATGTCCACAATGTCCTCCATTCATCGCACAGAGAATCATCTACTTAGTACAGACATGCAAGAAAGATACAGGGGCGGGCTGGTTCTATAATCGGTGTTTACCCAAAAGTTAGCTTCACATCACGGTTATATACAATTTGGTGAAATTGGTCTAGCTAAGCGAGTTCTGGAATTATTTCATTGCAATATCATTTTGCGAGCTATACCTGTCAACTTTAACTGGCTGATCTTGTGACTTTTTTTTTTTTTTTCCAACTCCATCTATTTAGGTCATTTTGGGAAGTTGCGACAGTCACCGACTGAGTCAGTCAGTCACCTCATTCATAGAACTACATTTTCTCCGAAATCGGTTTCAGTTTTGCTCACTGCACTTCTTTTGAGTAGTCTAGATGCACATAAACAGACCATATGTCCAAGACTATCCTAGCCTTTTCCAAAAGCAACAGAAAACAACAAAACATTCAAATGTTTACACAGGAATGTCGCCCTTCCTAGTATTGCCTGCTGTCAGTGTTCCGGAAGTTTGCCAATTGTTATCGTGGATCCAAACTACGTTTCCGTTTATACAGGTACCAGTCCAGAAATACAAATTAGGCCAAACTAAAATCTCACTCTAACCCAAGTACTGACTTTTTAATATCTGGAAAAAAAAAACAAACAAAACAAGAAGAGTGGACCAGTTCATTTGTCGTCTCTTCTTGTCCATCGATAAGAGAACGTCCGTTTCTTAAGACTGTCTGGTTTATGAATGTAATAATGGAGAGATTTTAAACTCGGTGCTCTTGATTGAGCTTACAAATAACAACAGTAAAAATGCATGCAATGATTAAAAAAAAATGTATACTCAGTCTAAAATACATATGCCGACAAACTCCTATCCTCATATGCGCACAAAAGCGTGCACACACATGCTCTCCATGCACACACCTGAGTGTGAACACACACATACCCACACACATGCGTGCACGCACACGCACACGCGCACAGAGAGAGAGAGAGAGAGAGAGAGAGAGAGAGAGAGAGAGAGAGAGAGAGAGAGAGAGAGAGAGAGAGAGAGAGAGAGAGAGAATAGATATATACGAACGGGAAGAACTACTTAAAGTACGGACAGTGTGTCAGTGATGACAGAGACCACGCATGACGAACAGGAGAAGGGAGAATGTCCTGCATGGTAGGATCAAAAGACACTTACGCAGTCCCCAGGCTGTACCTTTTCCCCCTTGTCTGGTCCTAGGGAAGTGAAAGCGGTTATGACTTCAGGAAACAATGGGATGAATATGGAGGGTAA
>JADBJO010000025.1:1093973-1123973 GCA_016801955.1 Conus betulinus
AGATGATATATGTGGTATGTATGCACATTTGCAAAATGAAATGAACACACAGTAGACAGGAAAAAAGTGATGACTCAAGCAAAAAGAAAGAGACAAATCGACAATACTGTGCGTGTGTGTGTGTGTGTTTGGGGGGTGGGGGGGGGTGTGTGTGTGGAGAAGACAAGATATTCAAGTTTTATTGAGACTGTCACAATACCTGAAATGATTTTCACATGTTTTGGCCATATTTGTGCATCATAAAGTGATCCTTTTGCAATCAGCTTCATCTGTCATTTCATCATCATTAATAAATGTAATGCAGTTGTTTGCTTTTCTTTTTACTCCTTCAGCACAAGTACTGTTTATTATCTGTTAAAATCATACATATGACTTCTGACTATGCAAGCTGTATGATAAGCAGTAAAGTATCAGTTTATGCTTTTGTTTGTTTGCAGGAGGATGAAGAGCTCACCTCATTTTGTGTTAGTCCTGATAGCCAGGTGAGTGAAAAAAAGAAACAAACAAACAAACAACTAAATTCAGAAAAGAAGAATGTTTTATTGACATCAATAATGAGGTACTGTTATTGAATGATGAAGTAGTTGGTGACATGAATGATGAAATATTGTTGTTGTTGCCATGTCTCCCCGAACAAGTAGTCACGGAGATCCCACGTGTATGATTTGACTTGTCTCAAGAAAAGTGTGATGGACACCTGTATTAGGTATCTATCATATTGATGATATGTCACATTGCATCTCATGTAGTAACAACATTGCAAAGAATGAAGTAGATAATTACACATTATAATGTAAATCTTTACCAGAGTGTCTTTTCTGCCCTGTTTTAATACGATTTATTAATTGCATTTACATTATACAGAAATGAATCTGTTGTTAGTATTGAAAACCCTTGGTAGTCTGTATTCCTTTGATGACTGATTTTGGTGTTCTTCCTTTTGATTACTTATTAATCAATTACACACAAAAAAGATAAAACATGTATGTATGTACATACCTATCTCTCTCTCTCTCTCTCTCTCTCCATATATATATATATATATATATATATATATATATATCTATCTGATATCACACAGTGATGTGTTTGTCTCACAGTTTTTGGTGCTTGCAACTCAGAATTTGTTGTTGCGAAAGTGGAAATGGAAAAGCAAAGAACTGGCTCATTCATGGAAGGTGAGAAATGTAGCATTTGTTAAGTGTATTATATTCTGTTTTGAGGCTTGAATTGTGATGACTCAGCACTTGTGGATCTTTCCAACTCTGATTCTGTTTACTTCAAGGAGGTTCAAAGATTTGTTGACTGGTGCGATCATAACTATCTTGATCTGAATGTAACACAAAACGAAAGAAATGTTGATTGATTTTAGAAAGAATCCAAAAGCTGTACCACCACTTTTTATCAAAGGTGCTGAAGTAGAACGTGTTGAATCATACAAATATTTAGGAACTTTTATAGATAATAAGCTGAATTTTAAATCCCATGTTGAGTATGTCCACAAAAAATGTCAAAACAGATTATATTGTCTTCGCAAGCTGCGATCATTTCATGTGAATACTGACATTCTTCGGACATTTTATTCATGCTTCTTGGAATCTGTTCTAACTTTCTCATTTATGTGTTGGTATGGTGGGTTGACTATGAAGAGCAGAAATGTGCTTGAGAAGTGGTGAACGTGGGAGGAAAAATTGTTGGTGAGAGACAAAAAAGTCTGAGTGAGCTATACAAGTGCTGTGTTGTTTGTAAAGCGAAGAAGATTACGTGTGACCAGACCCACGTTCTTGCAAATCAGTATGACCTTCTTCAGTCAGGACGAAGATATCGATCGGTTAAATGCAGAAGTGTCAGATTTAAACAAAGTTTTATTCCCCTGTCCATTGATTTCATGAACCGAGAAGATGTTTAATTGAAATCCAGATTCCTCTATATGAATGTATGTCATATGTGAGAAAATGGGTAAGGTGGCTAAATTATTGTTTATTTGCTGTGAATGTGTGTGACCACAAATTAATTTCTCAAATTGAGATAATAAAGTTTACTTGACTTGACTTGACTTGACTTTTTGTGCATGTTGTTTTATCATAAGAACAGTGCAAATTCTGAGGCTGCAACAATGTTATTGCAAAATAATTAGATATTAGTACTTGAGCAGAAATTACACAACAAATACAGGTGTATTTCACACTGTGCCTATTCGTGTGTGTGTGTGTGTATGTGTGTGTGTGTGTGTGTGTGTGTGTGTGTGTGTTGACTTTTTAGACCATTGCTATGTAAATTCTAATCCAATTTAGTGTATTACTGAAAACTAGGCTTTGTATTGTTGAGGGGCATGTAAACAGCAAGGATTTAATAAAGCAGAAAAATTTTGTTCACATTTCATAGGACTGTGTGCTGCAATCTCCTTAAAGCATCATGTCACTGTACACATGGATATTATTTGTTAAAATCGAAGAAGATTTTAGATGAATATTCATATTCTCTGCCAGTGTGGTTCATTTGACTTTGAAGATTTGTATGCAAGCTTTTTTTGTTTTAAATGAAGCATGGAAAATGATGATGGTTCTTACATTATTGTCAGTGGTGTACATCATTGGATAACACATTTATTCGTTTAACCATCTAAAGTAAGCAAACAAGGATGAAAAATAAATTTTATTTTAGACTGATCGCACAGTTACTGTTTTAAAACTGATCGTACAGTTACTGTTTGTTCTTTTTTCTTTTCATTGTACAGTTACTGTTTGTTCTTTTATCTTTTCTTTTCTTCTGCTCTTTGCCATCATAAAACAGACATTTTTGACTTCAGTGAAGGGTCATTTTCAATTGCGTTTGTGTGTATTTCAATACAGAAGTTATCATTTGCATGATGAAGGTATTGTATATCTGTTCTTTCATTTTTGTGCATCTTCAAAGACTGGGGCAGTGGGAGCATGTGTGACTTTGTTACATGTGTGTTAAACAGAATAAAAGAAATTCATCAGCAGTGAAAAACTACAGCGTCAAGAAATGATGACAGTTGTGTAGTACTGGTTGATATATCCCATTCAATCCTGTTTTCTGAGGAATAATAGTAATGTTCTGGTTTACAGGCCCTCCATGCTACCCCAGTCATGTCCACAGCCTTTGACCCCACCTCCACTCTTCTGGCTACAGGGGGTAGTGACTGCATCATCAAGGTGTGGGACTGTATACAACAGTACTGCACACATCACCTGCGAGGCCATACAGGTGTCGTCAGGTGGGCACAAGACCAGTAGGACGATGAATGAAGGAATGGATGAATGTAGATTTGTAATGTTTGTTTGATTATCCACGCAGATAAGTATGTTTGGAGCATAGATTAAAAATTATTGTGAATGCTGTTCAGTAAACTTGGATGAGAACACTTTGTCTGCTTAAAGCTACCTGTGGAGAAACATGGGCTTCTGTGAACATGTGAACAGGTGCCAGCAAGACAAACTGTGAAATGCCACATTCCTGTGTGTGTGTGTGTGTGTGTGTGTGTGTGTGTGTGTGTGTGTGTGTGTTTGTTTAGGGCAACATTACTGTAACAGATTCCTTATAAAGTTGGGCTGCTGTCTTATCACAGCAGCAAGGAAAGATTGCATTAAGGCAGCAAGGAAAGATTGCATTAAGGCAGCATTGCGCCCCTCCGTCTTGTTATTTCCCTGTCTGTATATGTTTTTGTATACCTTTCTAAGTAGGTTTTACCACAGAGCTTTGCCAGAAACAACTCCATTGCTTCCATAGTTCTTTTCCTCATACTAACCTGCGGAAAATGCCTTATTTCTGTTGGGCATGTACAATGCCGCAACTTTGGGCATGTACAATGCCTTAAATTTTATTAGGATCCCCTCCCCTGTAATAAAAGGGAGCTAAACTCATACCTCCTAGCACCTCAGCAAAGACTCCTAGTCCCAGAGTGATCTGCCATAACACAGGTCACTCTCTGGAAGTGAGTTGCCAGTCAGATTTGTTTGTTTGCTTTGGCAAGAGAACACATCAGTCTTCAGGCCTCAGTTTTTGTGTCAACCTTATAACTGAGCTATGGAGCTTATCAACAGGCCTTAGGAACTCATCTGCGATTCTGACCTTTATGTTGTGCTGCCTTCAGAAGGCGGGGCTTTTTAGTAGGAAGAAACTCTGGGGAGAGCTTGACAGCAGAAGGTCTTCAGAGAATGATATTAAGCTTCCAGGAAATATGTGTAAGATACTGATTTCACTCTGTAAGCATCAAAAGGCATGATGCATATAGGAGCTTGAATTATCATGTGGAAAGTGGATGAAAAAAAATGCCTTATGAGAATCTTGCACACGCACCTGGGATTATCTCTCTTCCAAGGCAAGTACATTATCCACTGTGGAACCTTTCCACCCGTACAGCGAGTGTTTCAGATTCATCTCTGAGCAAGGCATATTCATTACCTTTTCCGAAATATAAGACAGTCATACCTCCAACAAGAATTTTCAAGGCTCCAGATTAAACTGAAATGAATTTGTTTTTCATATTCCGGAAGCTTTATTTGATTCGCTACCATAGACACTTTGAGATTACTGTGACTTTTTAAGATTGAGGCTTTCAAAGGGAGGGTACTTTCATGGAATGTACATAGTCATTTAATGCAGAGGAGTCAAGGCCAGTATGTTTTCAGTGAGCAAATATTTGTATTTTGTCATGATCTTTTGACAGACAGGTTCATGGCTTTTGAAAAAAAAAAAAAGATCAAGTCTAGCACGTCTGACAGAGGTGATGAAAGTTCTGTTCAAACTGCATACCTCCACATCCAGTTATAGGTATGTAGTGAGACCTCTAAGAAGCAACATAATACATGTTCTTATCCTTTTCGCAGTTTTTGTCTACATGATCTTTCACTCCAATGGGTATAATAGTACTCGCATTTTAAAGTAACCTGACAAGGTCAGTGATTATTTTTCACTCCAGCGTTTTACAGTCAGATGGTGGTGGGTTTAACTTTTTGATTTTGTTTTGTTTTTCCACTTCATCTCTTTCCTAGACTGGTGCAGTTTCATCCTGATATAGAGCGACTGCTGCTAGTGTCGGCAGCAGATGACGACACAGTGAGAGTGTGGAACCTTCAGACAAGCACATGTTTGGTGGTCAGCAGGGACCACTATTCTCTGGTCAAGGACTTGTTCTTCACAAACAATGGGCAAACATGTACAGGTAAATTATGGGTGTATGGATTAAAAAAGGATTTTCTTTTTTTTTTTGCTTGTTTTTCATTATTGTTTTTACTATGCAGGGGGTTCAAGAGTATAAAATATAACATAATATTTAGAGTGGAATAACAGGTTTGTGATGGATATTAACTGTTATGAATATCAGGTATGCCAGATGCAAAAACCTGTTTCTTGCTCCGTTATGAATTAATGTTATTTTACTATACAGTATGGTATAATGGCTGAATGCTTCCAATAATTCTGTTTATTTTTCATATTAACAGGCTCATGGCAAGTGCCTGTTAGAAGTGAATCTTCTATGTTCAGTGTTGGTTGGAAATGTTTGAAAAAAAAAAATGAAAGAGTAAAGAGAAGAGACAACATAATTGATATTTTTTGTCAAATGAGATTTGGTATGTCATTGTTAACTTTTGTTGGTGGTAGATTCTGTCATCCCTGTGTCACTGGAAACATTATGATTAATCTTCCCATCGCCCACAGTTCAAGAATTCATCTCTACTTGGTACTCAAATTTGTCAACTAGTTACATGTTACTGGTTCATGTTTGCCAGTGATTAATAATTCTCCCATTGCACTCTGTGCTGCTTTCACTGTGGTCTGAAATTTCCAAGTACTTGAAATAGTGCAATAAGGTGTTTTAACTCATATAACGAAACTTGGCCTTCACATCTCAGCTGTGACATTTGTGTTGTGAGTAAATCTGATGACTGACATGAATTTTCAGAATGTATATGTTTAGGATGTAATTTGATTGAAGTTTGAAACATTTGTTGAGCTGTCTCAGTCCGATGAATCCCACCCACAAAGTCACCATTTTTAGAGATGTTGCAGCATCGTAAGAATCTGAAGATGCAGATGATGTGTGTGCAGCTGTGGGGGAGATAAAGTGGTGTGTGTGTGGGACATGGACAAGCTGAAAGTGACCAAGACTTTTGCCCGTGTTTGAGGTCAGTTATCTGGTGGCATTTTCCAGCATTGGATTATTTATGCTACTTGTTGCCTATGTAACAGTACTTTCTACTAACAATGATCTGCTCACATATAAGAACTTATTCTTGTGCCTGTAAATGAAGTCAATGACAACTTTTCCTAAGCATCAGTTTGGCAGTTAATTGAAAATTGTTGTGTTTTCTCAGTCAGTGATAAAGTGAAAAATCAGTTGTTGTTTTTTACGGATCAGTGTTGAAGAACATGGAAATACATGAGTTTTTCCGCTTATCATTAATGACAGGTAATCAGTATGGATTACCTGTCTGTGTGAAGGTTGAAGATGCATGTTTTCCAAGACAAGTGTTGAAGACTGTGACATTCACTATGTTTTTTTTTTCTCAATTAGCATTGAAGAGTGAAGATCTAATCTTTTTTCATACACTTACCTCACCTGTCCAAACAAATGCTTTATCCCCACTTGGCTTAGAACAATGCAATAGTATTAGATTTTTTTTTTTTTTTTTTTTTTTTTTAAAGGGAGAGCAGGGAGTGATCACTCTTGCTGGCTAGTCTAGGGATTGAGCAACGTTAGCTCCCTGTTGTCTCAGTTTTGTTTTCTGGGGGATCCTGATAAAACGCTGATGTTCCACACCAAGTGCTTTTTTTCTGTTGATATTGAAGACTTGAAAATCTATTCTCTTTTCCAGTGTTGAAGATTCTGAAAATCTTTCATGGGTTTTCAATGATTGAAAACTGAAAATCTGATTATTTACTCAAACATAGCTAACCACAACACAATGACTGAGATATGTTGTGCTCTGTTTAAGATAACGAATCTTGCAAGCTGGAAAAGATGTATGTATTCAGCTGAAAGCAAAATGACTGTTAGGTTGCAGACATGTCAGAGAGCAAATCTGTTGCTTGCAATCTTGAGCATAAAGACAGACAAGTGATACAAAAGCATTTTTTCTCCAGTGTTTTGTTTTGCTTTATTAAAGGTTGGTAGATTTGTTTGTTCAGGGGATTTTGAAAGGAGAGGATGGAAATAGGAGGGATCAAGAATACTGTAAAAGATGTGTTATGCGCTCAGCTGATCAGCTGAATGTGTGTGGGGATGTGGATGTGTGTTCTGATTTGTATTGGTTGCTCTGTGTAGAGTTCTGAGTGTGTATTGTTGTGTGCGTGTTCTGATTTGTATGGACTGTTCTCTGTGTGTGTGTGTGTGTGTGTGTGTGTGTGTGTTGATCTGTATAATTGCTCTGTGCAGAGTTCTGAGTGTGTATTGTGTGTGTGTGTTCTGACTTGTATGGACTGTTCTCTGTGTGTGTGTGTGTGTGTGTGTGTGTGTGTGTGTGTGTGTGTGTGTGTGTGTTGATCTGTATAATTGCTCTGTCCAGAGTTCTGAGTGTGTATTGTTGTGTGTGTGTTCTGACTTGTATGGACTGTTTGCGTGTGTGTGTGTGTGTGTGTGTGTGTGTGTGTGTGTGTGTGTGTGTGTGTGTGTGTGTGTTGATCTGTTTAATTGGGTCTGTGTAGAGTTCAGAAGCTGTCATGGTGTTTGAGAATCTGCCTGTCCTTGAAGATGGTGATGCCACAGATTACTTCGTTTTGTGTCGGCTCCGACGGTAAGACGCTGGGGAAAAAAGGCAACATTATTGAATATGCTTAACTCACTCGGTAGTGGCAGTTTTTTCCCTTTACTTTCCCAAGGGCAGACCATTTGTAAGGGTTATTAAAAAAATCACAAGAAAAACCTGTTAGGATTAAGGACATGAAAGTTTCATGATTGGTTAATTGGGATAAAAATAACAATTTTCCTACCTTCATCTTTCATGTTTTACAAATTATAGAACCAGGTGAGAAATATCCTTTTTTTTTTTTCATCTGAATTTACACAGGCAGATGTCTAGTACATGTATCCAGGGAAGCAAAATGTCTTCTAAACAATCTGTTCACTCACAAAATAACCCAAGAAATGTCCAAATATGATTTTTTTTTATTCATATTGGAGCCTATAGGGCACTGTATGATCCACTAATATTGACACTAACTCAAATAAGAAAAAAAAAAGGAAGAAACTAAAAACTTACACCATGACACTGTGTGCACTGGCTGGCTTGCTTGCTGTCCTAATAATCAATATAATGTTGTACAGAATGATATAATGAAAGCATGCGGGTTAGTTTGTCACACTGGATGAGGCTCAGGGTGAAGAGATGGAAGAAAAGTTTTTTTTCCACCACTTCATGGTCTGGTGGCTTAGCGGCATATCAGGTGGTCACTTTTGTCCGCTCCAGTCATGCTCTGAATGTTGTCCTGGACAGCCAGGGGTTTCCTGAACTGCCCATGGCATATGGTCACACCTGTCATGGTGTGGGGGTTGACCTTGATGGTGATGATGTGGACCGGCTTTATATCCGTCTGCTGCAGAACGGCAACAGCACCCCACACACCAGCACAATAAATACATTCTCTATTTGAAAGATGTTTTCATTTTTATTTTACTTACCCATGCTGTTTAATGAAAATGTCAATATGCTCTGATTATCATTGTCATTACTTTCATAAGTGTGTGTGTGTGTGTGTGTGAGATCACGTGTACACATGTGAGATGGGGGGGGGGGGGGTGGGAACGGTAATAGGATGATAACGTAATAAAATATCCACACCTTTCCAGAAAATCTGGACATGACCATAGGTGGCAGACGATGCGTTTTCAGTTGAAAAAAAAAAAAACTGGAAGAGGTCACGGCATTCTTGTGATGTGAGTAAACCATGCTCACCAGTGAATGTCTCAGATTCTTTTGTGCCATATGCCATACTTTTATGATGATCTTAGTTTTAGTTGCTTCTGCATATCTACGGCCATGGTTTGATTCTGTTGGGATCTATCAGTATTGGCAAATTCATGGGGACTGTCATTTTACAGATGTGGTGGTGCCCTGCGGAGGGAGAGCTCACTCACGCCGGCTCACGCACTTAGTAATTATTGTCATCTGTAGAGGGCTTAGTAGGTGGTGTCCTGCATATGTTGGATTAGAACAGGCTCCACTGAACACCACCGAAGTGACTCGGCAGCAGTGCAGTGTCTCCTCTGGTGGGTTGCCTCATGACAACTTGACATTGACTGCTCCCTGTGGATAGCCCATGTTGGGGCTTTGGCAGGACAGAGTGGACTGTGGCTGTGGCTAAAGGGTCGAAATGAGCAGCAGAAGATGGACCAGTAAAAGAAAAAAAAAAGGTTGCTTACCAGTAAACCAAGGTGAATGAAATATGTACAGGTAGACATAAATGATCAGTGATGATTGAACATGAACAGTTAGACATTATTGAACCATGACGGAGTATGAAGAGCTGTTCCTTATTGTCTTGATGATCACAACTGTGCTTGTGCAGGTGCTCTGAGGGTGGTGAGTGCCAAGACAGGGAAGTGCGCTCACACTGATCACTCACTGTGTGAAGACAGGAGTGGGGAGGAGGAAGAGTCCAAAACACATTGTTACTCAGGCATTTTTCTGCCAGGCGCTTGGCAAGATAGTGGTTGTCACGTACGATCACAACATTCTCTTCCTCAACAACGATTTTACCTTACACAAACAGGTACGTTTTAGTTGAAATCTTTGTTGGGGTATGTATGCTGATTGTGCATGCTTCTGAAAGACTTACAGAGGATGAGATGTAGCAAACGTTTGTGTAACCCAAATGTGCATAGCTTTTTTTGTTCCATATATCTATCCGTTCTGATGTATTTTGATTGTGCAAGAGTTTTACCTTGTGCCAGATAGATGTGACTTATGTATTGGCACACACCTTATGCCAGAGGTGACATGCATGATGAGGCGATATGTTAGTTGTTTTAGGTTTTTGCTGTTTTCAAACATCTCCCCTGCAACATAGTGTCTCTATTTGTAAGATGAGGGACACATATTGTGATGTAAGGGGTAATATTTGAAATTTCTGTTGACAATATTCTGTGCTTTGTGTTTTCCGCAGTTTTACTGTAACTACGTAGGATGTCCAGAGTGGTTGATGCTGACTGGCAAAGAAGTCAGTCAGCTAACCATATACCATTTTAAGCTGATTCTGGTAACCCATTTCAGCTGCCTGGCTCACAGCCTTCATTTAACACTTTTGGCTTTCTGATTGAAGCTGTCTGGCAATCTGGAGGAGGTGCTGGACATTGGTCTGGTGGGAAAAGATGGCTCCCATCTGGTGGTCGTCTCCAACAGTTCAAAGTGAAGGTGTTCAACAGACAGACCATGGAATGTCAGATCTTGTCGGGACACACAGACACGGTACTAGCCGTCGGCGTCTGTCCAAAACAGAAACTCTTCGCCACAGCATCCAAGGTGAGTGGGTTTATGGTCAGGTGTACTGACTGGTCAATGATCTGAAAAGCATTAGTCTACCACTTTTCTTCTCTGAAGCATTGAACATGTTTATTAGCTATGCCTTAGATTACCTGTCCTTATGTTGTGTTCTTCATTTTGTGTATCTTCTCTTCATCCACCTCTAGATATTCCAGGTGCATAGTCTTTCACCTCTTCATTTAAAATGATATCATAGAGAGTAAAAGCTGTCAGTAACTTGTTATTGAAGTATAAAGTGTGTACTTTCAAGATACATACGTCTTCACTTCTACATCCTAGAGAGTAAAGGCTGCGAATGACTTGTTATTGAATTACAAGTGTATGATTTCCAGATACATGTTTTCCCACCTGTTTGTTTAATATCCTATAGAGTAAATGCATAATGTCACCTCTTCATTTAATATTCTACAGGGTAAAAGCCATCAATGACTTGTTATTAAACTATAAAGTGTTATATCTGTGAAGATGATGAAAGATTTGAATATAAAGAAAACATGATACTCTGACCTGCACTTTAAAACTGTATAGAAATCAAGAAAATTTGTGAACAGTTATAAGGGAGGGATAGAAGATTTTACAGATTGTTTCTTGAATAAACCCATTGTACAAACATAGAATAT
The DNA here is from genome assembly GCA_016801955.1 of Conus betulinus. Classification (NCBI taxonomy): domain Eukaryota; kingdom Metazoa; phylum Mollusca; class Gastropoda; order Neogastropoda; family Conidae; genus Conus; species Conus betulinus. The sequence goes on from JADBJO010000025.1 coordinate 1,105,099, forward strand.
GATGTTTTGTGATTATGTACAAGGCTATAAAAATACTTGTGTGGATGTGCACAGGACAACCAAATTAGGATATGGAGAATGAACCAAGACACCTGTAACATCACCTGTGTGGCCGTTGGGCATGGTCATGCAAAAGCTGTGACCACAGTGGCCTTTTCCAGGTAAGATTATTTGCCATATTCTCTCTCCTAAGTCTGATGTTTTGTATAGGAAAATCATCTTTCTGGAAAAAAAACCCAGTGTGATTGATTTATGTATATACATTCGCACGAAGATGTATTTTGGCTGTGTGGTTGAGCCAATCTTGTCATGACTGATTAATGAATATACATTGGCATGAAGATGTATTTTGGCTGTATGGTTGAGCCAATCTTGTCATGATTGATTTATGTACATACATTGGCATGAAGATGTATTTTGGCTGTGTGGTTGAGCCAATCTTGTCAGTTAAGCCAAAGAAAAAGGAACAGGCTATAAGATTTTTTAGATGAAATTCAGACTTAATTGCTCATAACTTTTTAGAGTGTTTGAAAGTATCGGACAAGGAAGATTGTGAATAAAAACATTCCTTTTTGCTGTGAAAAATATGGGACCAGACAAAAATAATCTATTAAAAATCCCCCCCCCCCCCCCCCAAAAAAAAAAAAAGGAGTCAAATTCACTTAAATTATATCAAAAGCATCCTCTGCATTATTGTGCATCCTGTTTATCAAGGGAGGTATACCACACCAGTCAGTGGGTGGTTTTCCAAGTAATAATTCTATGTCGGGGGGAAAAATCTCGTTCCCCATGCTTCCCATTCCTCCTTCGAACAACAAAGGTTGATCAGTCTTTCCCTAGAATGCTAGCTTCCCCAGTCCTTCCCATCTGATTTCCTTACAACATTTAAAACTTGGGGATCTTGGGACCCTGTGGAAAAATCTGTAGTAAAATCTGTTCTTAAGAGTCCTTACCCAAAGGTCTAAGTCTGAAGAAATCCTTACTTACAGTGCACCAACACATCCATCCACACACAGTACATACACACAGGTATCAGTTTAGCATTCGCTGAGGTGCTTTCAAAACTGAAGTATCAAAACAAACAAAAGTATGATGCTTTAATCGGTTTTCGTTATGTAATTGTTTTGTTTTTTCTTCTGTCTTCTCTGACCTGGTGTCCAGGCACAAACTTTACAGTGTCACAACTTTCAGTGCTGAATCTTGCCAGTGTGACTGTCCTTATGTCTCGGGCTTCGACTGGGAGATGGGTCATGCAGGCACTCATGTTGCCTGCGTGGAGTGTTTCCATTCCACACGAAAGGAAAAGAAAATGCTGCATTGTTTTTTGTTGTTGTTGTTGGAAGAGAAAAAGCGACAACCAGAAAAATCTGTATTGGCACTGGTTGTCTTTTCCACATTTGTTGACATTCCTGGAGATAACCAGTTGCCCAAATCTGTAGTACAATCACAGTAAGCAGCTGAAACTGTGTGGCTGAAGAGAAGTGCTCTTCAACACATGAGGGACCACAAAAGTATGAATTGAATTAGACTTGAACAACAATGAACAGGGGGTGCATATGGTTCAATCAACATAAGCCTGCTCGGGATTACAGTGACAATTATCCCCCAAAATTAGGGGGTCAGACTTGGTGCGAAAAATTTGTTTCCAAAAATTTCAGGGGCTAACAAAAATATTTAGGTGGTCACACTTTCTGCCTGCTAGTAAATGTAATGAAAACAGTACACACGCACACACACACACACACACACACACACACACACACACACATGCATTCTGACTGGCTCACACACATAAATACACAAGTAAAGAGATTGAGACAGAAATGGACTAGGAGTGCTAATAACAAAATGAATAAAACATTCCAGAGTATGCTATACATCATTTATTCAGATTCATGTTCCAATATTAGTAAAGTGTTATCAACTAATGTGAGTGAATGTGAACATCTACACAGTCAGGATTTTAACAGTGAAAGTTCATGTGTGAGATGTCCTCTGTGATCCTCATCAGAATTTGCTCAACATGAGCAATTTATGTTAGTGTTGAAATATTTTATAACTTTACCATATTATAGTCCTTGCAGTGGTCATCAGAAGCCCAGTGGCAGACAAAAGGCGAATGATGAATGTTCGTGGAACCTTTGACAAAGCTATGTAGGTTGGCCACACAAGCATTGTGGTCAGCACATTCCTCTGTCTATGACAGAGCCATTTTAATGATTCAGAGTGGTCCTGCTGTATAGATTGCTTGACTTTTGTTCCATTTTTTGGATTATCACCCGCAAGCCACAGCTGAACTGTCAATTTTGATTCTGAAAACCCAAATTTCATTATTTTCCATGCTCTTCACGCTTGGCAGAATCATGTGATCTTGTGGTTCAGTCATAGACTTGGTAGTCTAATTTGACAACTTTTATTGCTTTTCAGTGAGAAGAGTTCTCAATCAGTAGTTCATTGATTCAGAACATTTTACTTGAGGAAAGTTATGTTCTTATCAACTTCGATTGTGGTGGATTGGATGAAAGTGCTTTTATGTGACGTGTTGCTTGGAGTTGTAATGCATACATAATAAAATCTATGTATCACAGGAAATTTTAATGATGCACTGGCCTGATTTCCAGTGCATCACAGATAGAATTTTATGCACCAGAGACACACATTTGTGTGTAAGAATTATCTCAGATGTATTGATTGTTTTAACTTTGATCATGGTGTATATACTGCTGTATTAATTGACCAGAGAACAGAACGTATGTAGCTTTGGAGCAAAGACAGTTTTTGATGTGTCATGGAGTGGTGGTGTTTCAGGTTGTCTGCCAAGTACATTGTGTCAGGCAGCGAAGACCAGACCCTCAAACTGTGGAAAGTGCCAGCAGAGGTGAAACTGGACACTGATCAACTTGTCACCCTCCATTCCTCTGTCACAGAATGGGCACATCAAGATGAGATCAATTATGTCACCATCGCTCCCAATGACATGTATCTAGCTTCAGCCTCCAGAGACAAAACTGCTAAAGTATGTTACTTTACTGCTTTTTATTTTTAGATTTTTTGACAGGGCCATATTCCAACTTAAAAATTGTAAGAAATAGGGGTAATTAGAGAGCTGTATTTCAAATGAACTCAGAGGCTTACAGTGAATGACAGTTTTCTATACAGACTGCATGCAAATAAAAAAGTAATGCATTTACTTAAGAATATACTCACATAGATAAAAACCCACCCACGCATATATTTTGAGCACACAACTCAACTCTCTCTCATTCTCACTTTCTGTCTGTCACACACACACACACACACGCACACACACACACATGGCAGGAAGAACTAATCATAGGAGCTACAGAAGTGGTGGATTTTTAGGTGCAGACTTGAATGATGACAGAAACTGCATATGGCAGACAAAAAGGGTTTAAGGGTTTGTCTCTAGATCTTTGTTAGTGATGGGATTGGGCTGTAGTGAAACCTGCATAGTCTGTTGTCAAACTTGGAACTGGTGAAAGGGCTTTTTCTCATATTTACCTGTCCAGACAACTGCCTTAAACCCACTTGGCATGGAACAGTGCCATATTATCAGAATGGAAAAAAGTTTTGGAGAAGAGGCCCCAAATAGGCTAGCCAGAGTGATGGCCCTTGGTGAGTTCACAAAATTGTATCACATATAAACTAGCTCAGTTTTTTCTCCTTTTCCTTGGCAGAGGAACGCTCCTCTTTCAGCTCTTTGTTTCATTTCTGTTTGTCGTGGGGTCTCAGGAACTAGTGTTTAAGTTAGTCTGAGGAGGAGATTTTGATGGAAATTTCTCGAAAGTTTCATTTTTGCAGATTCATTGCAATAACAGTAATCCACTTTGCCATTCACTTGGTGTCTTCTAAGTCGGCTTCAAAACCTGTTGCTTCGATAGCCTCACGTGTTTTTGCTTCATGTGTCACAAGTGGTGCTCTCTCGTCAATTCAGATTCACATGAGACCTGTGTCTCCTGTAATAACTGTTCCCTGTTTGTACCCTGCAGCTGATTAGGCAGTATATTCATCAGGCTTACATCAGTGGCCTGAACCCGCTCCGTGCTAGAGGGGAGATAAGGACTAAGGAAGCCATGCTCTTTCTGTCAGTAGTGCCGTCTGGCAGACTATTGCCATCTTCATTTGTCAGGCAGCTGGGTAGAAGTCACAGACTACTTTTGGAAGATTCAATTAATGTGACATGACTGAAAACGTGGAAATTCTTGTCTGTAAAAAAAAAAAAGAAAGAGATGGGGTGGGGTGGGGGATTGTGATTACCCAAGCAGAAGCACATCAACATCTAGTCTGTCATTAATTCATCTGCTAACCCTGCCAAATGTTAACTCTTTGTGCATTTGTCTGGCTCTTTGTTCAAGTTGCCATTGACATTCATTTTTGTGTGTGAAAAGGTGTTTTATTTATTTATTTTTTTTGAGTTCTGGAGTTTTTAATTTGCTAGCACCATCAGTACTCGCTTATGGATCTTGCTTATTTGGAGAGGCAAGTATGAGAAGAATTAACTTTGCTACTAAAAATAGTGTTATGATACACTCACCCATCCAAACTCCAGGACACTCTCCCATCTGCCTGTGTATTTAGGAAAAGGTGCAAAAACTGAGCTAGATCTGATATGGTGCATGTTGTGAAACTCTTGGATTGAGGTGTAGTTACCTTGTTGCTCTCAGAATTTGGTTGATTTCGGGGGATCCTGATGATGTGGCGTTGTTGTACACCAAGTGGGAAGAAGGCTGGTCGTTTGGTTAAAGTTTGTACTCACTGAAGGCTTGAAGAGGGGAATTTGATGTTGCTCAGGGACAAGGATTCCAGTTCATAAACCTCCGGAGTGTTAACTAAAGCAAGGTGTTTGGTAGAAAGTGGTTAAAAAAGTTGATTTAACAGAATGGCAGTGAGATAAAGACCTATGAGAGAATTTTATGAACTGACAAAAAAAAAACAAATCTGGAAACAAAAAAACAAACCTTGACAAGCCTATTCTGAATAAAGAAAGATGAAAATGATGTGTTACTTGTCTGCAATGTTTGTGAATATGCTGAAAATAGAGAAGCTGGATTCCTTAATATCTTTGACACATTTGTAGTTGAACATTATAAACAAGGTGATACATCAAAATAACTTGAAATGGGTAATTATATGAACTGTTTTTTTTTTTCCTGTCCCAGCTGTGGAGTCTTCCAGATCTCAAACTGCAAGGTGTGTTGTGAGGGACATAAACGAGGAGTGTGGTGTGTCCAATTCTCCAATGTTGACAAGGTGAGGAAAACATGTTTGGGGCTGCAATTCAGTTTCGTTTAATGACCATTTTAATATTTTATATATTAATTTTAAAAAATGCTGAAATAGGACAGTAGTAAGACCAATCTACCTTCATTAAATGCAGACTTTGAGAATTATTGATGATTGTCTTAACAAAAATTACATTCATAACTTCACTACTTTTCAAATGTATTTCTTCGGTACTTATGCCACAGATTGTTGATAGCCTTTTGTGTAGTCATACATTGTCATGAGATTTTGTGTTGAATTGAGCAAAAATTATAGCACTAAAAAAGATCGCATATAAATTTGTGTTTCTTTTCCTGTTGTTTCAGTGTTTTGCAACATCTTCAGCAGATGGAAAAAATCAACGTTTGGAACATGTCAGACTTTTCGATGATACAGGTAATGAAATCATGTTGCAGGCCGAGTGTTGAAATAAATTGTGTAAAATTAGATTGATTAAGCAATATAACAATACTTGATGCATTATGATCACAACTATTAGTTCTGACTTTTTTCCCCCTAAGATTAACCATAGAAACTGGCATAACTTCAGCGATGGACATTTGATAATGTACCTTTAAACTAAAGGGAATCGAACTGTGCTTGATGTATTTATGTCAAAAAGACTGGCCAGGGGAAGAAATTTATACAGTTAGTCAAAAATCATGATTTATGAGAGCTACGGGGATCTCTGATCAGAATGTCACCATTACTTGATCTTTGCGGTTTATAAGTTTTCATTTTTCTGTTAACTTTTGTTTACAGAGTTTGGAAGGCCACAACAGTTCTGTTCTGAAAGTGATGTATGTCAGTGGTGGCCGTCAGTTGCTGTCCAGGTAATATTCTTTCTTTAAATAATACTGTAGAATCTTCTGTTGTTTTGCACTCATTGAACAGCATTGTATCTGGCTAATGTTGCGTGGGAAGGCTTTTGGTTGGACAAACTTTACATCATCGCACACTTTGCCGTTTCACTTTTGGGCACATGCACATTCCACATGTACACACATGCTTTCAACACAAAAATTTTCAGTCATTTATGTAGTTATACATGTGTCAGGAACATTCACTTTGATGTGAATGGGTGCACGTACAGTCAGCTTGTCCTTATATACTCTATACATATAAAGATTCCTATATCTTTGCATCAGTTTATGTTATTTTGATCACTGTCTGTGTAAAGTGTATGTGAAGATTTGGCTGCGGAGCAGAAGTGTAATGTTACAGTGTTAGCATGGATAAGTGTATGAAAAAAAAGAAACTTGGAACTCTGCTTTTAAGAAAACATACTATAACCAGGAACAGCATATAAGATAAAATCATTTTTTACAGTGATTTTGAGGTCTCAGTCATGTTTTCAGTGATTCTGAAGGTCTCCTCAAGCTGTGGACATTGAAGACCAGTACATGTGAGAAAACCTTTGAAGCTCACGACAGCAAAGCGTGGGCACTTGCTGTACATCCCAGCGAGGACCTGATGATCAGTGGTGGTGCGGATTCTACTCTCATCATGTGGAAAGTAAGTAACTGGTGCAGATCCTACTCTAATTGTGTGTAAAGTATGTTACTGGTGCTGATTCTACTCTCATCATGTGGAAAGTAAGTAACTAGTGCTGACTCTACTCCCATCATGTGGAACATAAGTAACTGGTGCTGATTCTACTTTCATCGTGTGGAAAGTAACTGGTGCTGATTCTACTCTCATGTAGAAAGTAACTGGTGCTGATTCTACTCTCATGTTGCAAGTAACTGGTGCTGATTCTGCATCATGTGGGAAGTAAGTAACTGGTGGTGATTCTACTGTCATGTAGAAAGTGACTGGTGTTTATTCTACTCTCATTGTATGGAAACTAACTGGTGCTGATTCTACTCTCATCGCGTGAAAATAACTGGTGCTGATTCTACACACATCGTGTGGAAAGTAACTGGTGCTGATTCTACTCTCATCATGTGGAAAGTAACTGGTGCTGATTCTACTCTCATGTGGAAAGCAAGTAACTGGTGCTGATTCTACTCTCATGTGGAAAGTAACTGGTGCTATTCTACTACTCTCATCATGTGGGAAGTAAGTAACTGGTGCTGATTCTACTCTCATCATGTGGGAAGTAAGTAACTGGGGCGGATTCTACTCTCATCATGTGGGAAGTAAGTAACTGGTGCTGATTCTACTCTCATCATGTGTGGAAAGTAACTGGTGCTGATTCTACTCTCATCGTATGGAAAGTAACTGGTGCTGATTCTACTCTCATGTAGAAAGTAACTGGTGCTGATTTTACTCTCATCATGTGGAAAGCAAGCACTGGTGCTGATTTACTCTCATGTAGAAAGTAACTGGTGCTGATTCTAGTCTCATCATGTGGGAAGTAAAGTAACTGGTGCTGACTCTGCTCTCATCGCTTGGAAAGTAAGAAACTGGTGCTGATCCGGTTTTCATCAAAGGAAAGTAAATAATTGATGTCAGTCCTGTTCATGATGTGGAAGGTAAACTGATGCTGATCCTGTTTTAAACCATGTGGAAAGTGACTGGTGTTAATCGTATTTCTATCATGGTGAAAGTAATTGATGCTGATCCTATTCTCATCAGTGAAAATTATTGATGCTGATCATGTTTTCATCATGTGGAAAGTGGATGGTGTTGATCCTATTCCCATTATTGAAAAAGTAACTGGTGCTGATCCTGTCCTCATCATGTGGAAAGTAATTGATGCTGATCCTGTTTTCATCATGTGGAAAGTGGATGGTGTTGATCCCTATTTTCATCATGTGTAAAGTAAACAGATGCTGAACCTATTTTCATCATGTGGCAAGTAATTGGTAAGTGGTGCAGAATTTAGTCTCATGATGCATAAAGTAAAGAACTGGTGCTGATCCTATTTCTATCACATGGAAAGAAAGTAACAGATGTTTATCCTACTCTTGTCATGTGAAAAGTAATTGACTGATGGTGATCCTGTTCTCAGTAAGTGGAAAATGAGTAACTGACACCGATTCTAGTGTATCATGTGATTAGTAACATGTGGAAAGTAATTTTCTCTCCATTTTCTTTTGAATTTATCATTTATAGTTTTCTTTCTTTCTCTGTCTGTCGCTCTCAGAAGTGTTACAAAAGTTCAGTTAGAGTCTGTTCTGTTAAATTCGGTTGTACTGGAAGCCTGCTGCAATGATAGTTTTTGTTTTTCCTTTTGTGAGGGAGGAGGGGATGGAGGGGGATGGGAGAGTGGAGGACAGGGGAGAGGGTAGGGTTTAGCTCCTAGCAAATGGATTTTTATCACTCTCTTAAATAGCTTTGGGTTAGGAGGATGTATTTTTCTATGTTTTATCGTCTCCATTTCTGTTTATTTAAATCACAATGGTGTTTCTTTATGTTTAAGATAATTTCTTTAAAAGTGAAATAATATAGTGAAAGACGAGTTTGTTATCTTGGTGTACATGTACAACAGTAAGGGGAAGGCAGAAATGTATGTATGTAATTTATTTGGCAGTGTATCATCCTGTTTTTTGTTTGTTTTTAGTATTGTTGTATGTACACAGGACACAACAGATGAAGAAGCTCAGCTTGCCAGAGAAACATTGGAGAAGCAAATCCTTCAGTAAGTTTGTGTTGTGTTCATGTACATTTTTTGTGTGTGTGTGTGTGTGTGTGTGTGTGTGTGTGTGTGTGATATCTCATACACACATTGTGTGTGTGTGTTGTGAAATGTTTGGTGTGTGTGTGTGTGTGATGATGATTCACTTTTAATGTTTTTTTTTTGTTTTTTTTTTTTTTTTTGTGTTTTTTTTTGTGAAATGCCCTGAAAGAAAAGAGCAGCATGTTGAAACATTTTCGGCATGTGTTTTCAGGGAGCAGAAGCTGGAGAACTACATCAAGGACAAGAAGTACCTGAAAGCCATAGGCCTGGCCATCACCTTAGAAACAGCCCACAGAGTCCTCAACATTCTCAAAAGTGAGATCCGATAGTTGGTGAATGCTATAAAAGAGAAAAGTTGGATTATCTTGACATTGTTGAAGGAAAACAAGTTTGTTCATTCTGTTGCAGTTAGATTATCTGTACATTTTTGGAAAAAAAAGCAGTTTTGTTCAGTCTGTTGTAGTTAGATTATCTTTACATTGTTGAAAGAAAAGCAATTTTGTTCAGTCTGTTGCTTTTGTGTCCAGCCTTTGATCATATAACTGAAGCTTTTCATTTTATGCTGCATGACTGCAAATGTTTGAAAATGAAATGATGAGCCATAAACTCTGCATGTTTTAAATCCGACTCAACTTTCATTTTATATCTCTCTCCAAATTTCACTGTACATGAGTGATGTTGGCTACCAGCAGCTTGTTTTTGAAGTAACACAATCCATTGCCTTGTATTTTTTTATGTCCCGTAGCTCATGCTTTTTTTGTAAGAAGACCTTATAGTATATAGTGCTATTTACAAGAACAGACAGTGTTCAATGCAATCTTGATTGATAGGTCATGAACTTTATGGAAACAGCATGGAAAATGAGCAGTGTGTGGGGCCAGTGTTTTCCTCATAGTTTATACTTATCTGTCCAAGCGAATACTTTATCACTACTTGGCGGAACAACATCTATATATCATCAGGATCACACACTCACAAAATAATAATAGAATTAGGAGAGTAGGCTGTAATATTGATTGTGCTCAGTGAGTGTACTTCATGGTATGATATTCAAACATAGCTCAGTTGTCTCGTTTTCCTTGGCAAGGGAGCATGCGCGCACACACGCACACATTCACGCATGCACATGCATGCATGCACACACACACACCACCCTAAGTAATTCTTCTACCTCGACTAAACATAGGAGATTGTAGCGTAGGCCCATAGTGGCCTCTGGCACCGAGGTTTTGGTTTCGGGAACTATAAAGAGACATTCTTGTACGAGTGTCTTCCTATCAGGTGACCTAGCCCCACACTGTCCTTTTTCAATGGTCTGGACATTTGTTTAGACAGGTAAGTATGAGAAAAAGCTATTTTACAACTGAAGTTATTTATTTTTATAGTTACCTGTCCAAACACTAGGATGCCCTCCCATTTTCAGTTTTAGTCAGGAAAAGGTTTAAAAACTGAGTTAGTTTGAATATAGCATAATGAAGTGAACACAGGACAATCAGTTTTACTGCCTAACTGGGTATAGAGGCAAGGTTGGCTCCTTGCTCTCCCTTCTTTTTTCTGTGATTTTTAATCTTGGTCATATGGCAGTGTCCATGCCAGGGGAGAAGGCATGGTTAGATATGTAAGTATATTGTAAAATTACTTCTAGTTGTGAAATTCCTGTTTATCAGTTGAAAACCTGATGGAGACCAAGTCTGTTGACATATGTGTGTCAGCAAGGTTTTCTCTTTTAGTATACACATCTGCTTATTGGATTATTTTAGTATTTACTCATTTTCAGAAACATGTTTCAGATATACTGAAAACACCAACTGGTTTTGATGATCTCAAGGAAACACTGTGTAAACTCAAACCACATCAGATTGGTGAGTAATTCTTTCCTGTGATCTCTTTCTTCGTATGCTCTCTTCTTTCTTTCTACTAACCCTCCATTCCAGTCTCACTCATGTATTACCTCCTTTCAAGACTTGTGTGTATGTGTTTGAAACTTGATTTTGCTCTCATACATTATATACATCACAAATCTTGCAACAACAACAACAACAAAAAAAAAAGTTAAGTATATAATACACACATTGAATTAAACCAGTGAAAATATTTTGATCATAGATGCTGGATTTAAGGAAAATACAAAGGTTTTGATATTTAGAGATTGAAACTGCTTATAACTGCAAGTTTTTTTCTTTTTTTTTTTTTTTTTTTTTTTTTTTTTTCTGTTGATAGAATGTACAATGGAGGAGTTGATTTTTGAGAAGTTGTGACCTAAATGAAATTTTCCTGAAATGGATAACATTATCAAGATTTTGCTGAACTCATGGCATGTGTGCAAAAAAAAGAATTGGGAACATCTTCGTTTATCTTCTCCTTAACTTTTTTTGATATAAGTGCTGCATGCATAATTTTTTAAAAAGAAATTTCTTGAGTGTGCTTTATGGACCTTCAGGAATGATTTAATCATGAATTGTGTTTTTGTATAAAATTATGTTATATTTGAGGGGGGAGAAGGGGTAGGGGGTGGGTGTCAGGAAAGGTCTGTGATGTTACAGAAGTGTATTATCACTGTAAAAGATCCCCGTAAAGGTATAGCAATAAAAGAGAAAGATAATGTACTTTAAGGATTCACTGACATTACATCACTGTATCTCAGTGTAATATGCTGACATTCCATGACTGTCTCATTGTAAATGAAAGAGCTATTAATAAGCAGTTTCACTTTTATTGAAATATGTACACAAGTCTCAGGACTGAAGCTCAACATTGACAAGACGCAGATTGTTTGGACTGGGAATAAGAAAAACTGTTACATTTTTTTTTTAATGATAGAAATGATAAAAAAGCTGTGTTGGGAATCCTGTTATTTTTAGATGTATATATTTCTTTATAATTAAACCTGATCATTTTAAGATGTACTTTTAACGTCTGGTATTTTCCCCAAGTTTTTTTATCAGTGAATTGATTCATTCCCCAGATGGTTTTCTTCGAGTTTTAGAGGAAGAATTTTCTTCTTTTAAATGGTAAACACAGTGAAATTAAAAAAGACAGGTTACAGATGACATGCCAACTATATATACACCGTGACTTGAATGTGGCCGATAGACCTTTTTTTCTCATCGCTGAAATTAAGTTGATCCTGGGGATTACATTTTAACTCCAGCTGAGTTGATTGAATAAGTGTATTAAGCTTACAAATAAAAAGATTTAAGATTACAAATTTTTAAAAAAAATCGAGACATTTGGTGTCATATGCAAGTGTTATTGAAAAAAATATTTTTGGAAAGATGTCATTAAACATTAAAAGGCATTTTTCCAAAATTGTGTCTGGCAAATGTCCACAAATTGATGGCAGAATGTATCCAGTCTAATATTCATCATCTACGATAATGTCCACAAATTGTTGGCAGAATGTATCCAGTCTAATATTCATTATCTACAATATGTCCACAAATTGATGGCAGAATATATCCAGTCTAATATTCATCATCTACGATGTAGATAAAGGACTTATTTTCAGGGTCAAAGGTCTTGTCCAAGTCAAAAAGACTTGTTGCATGAAAATTCCCAATACTCAAGTGGTTGGGATAATATGATTAAGCATCTATAATGGAAGCTAGAAGTTGAAATGTGGAAAATCCAGTGCACAGAAAAGGTTAAATCCTGAGCCATATTACTTTAGCTTCAGCCATTTGTAACAAAATCCATCTCAACCATTGTTATTATGACAGAATGTTGCATTCCCTTTAATAAATAAACAACAAGGTGGAAAAGTTTAAGATTGAAGAAAACCAGAACATTTTAAAAAGATAATCAACATTTTTTGTAACTGCAGGTTCACTGCTGAGATATGCTTCCCAGTGGAACACCAACACACACCACTGTCAGTGTGCCCAGGTGGTGGTGAACATCCTGCTTAAAGGTTTCCCTGCTGAGGAGCTGATGGCTCTGCCTGACTTCAAGTCTTCCTTCGAGGGACTTCTGCCCTATACTGGTATGCATATGCTACATTTGTTTTTAGTGCTTGTACACTTTTCTAGTCTTTGTGATGGGACTGCTTCTTTTCATATATACATCAGTGTAACAGAACAGTGACGGATGCTCCATGTAAGCCTTATTGCAGCAGGTTTCTGGTAAATTAGCATAACACTGATTCAGATTGTGGAGTGCTGTGATTCACATTGTGGAGTGCTGTGACAAGTTGTAGAAATCAATGATTACTCAGTGCTTTGACAAAATAACAGTGTTTGAATTTTTTTTTTCAAAGAATTTTTAATCAAGAAATTCTGGTAGTTGCCTATTTTCTAATGCAGTTTTAGTCATACTTCAACTTCCTGTACTTTAGCTTGTGCTCTCAAATCAAAGCTTTTGTTCTGCAAGTTATTTATAGTATCAGTGAAAATTTTTGGAGCTGTTACATTAGTATGTAATCGAACAAAAAACATTCACAGCTACAGCTCTCTTAGAAAGTATGATGTCATCTATATACATGCACAGCCAACAAATAAGCTGAAATGTGCACTCTTTTAATTTCTTCCCTTTCCCTCCCAGTGCTAGCATAAACTAGCACATAGCAACCTCTCCCCTTGCCCATTTATGCACACACATATATTGCAGCACATAGTCCCCCACCACACATACACACAAACAGAGAGTTTTTTATGAGGAAAAATCATTCAGAGTGAATGCGTGTTACAGAGAGGCATTTTCATCGCACAGACCACCATCAGCTCCAGGCAACATTTGCGGACTACACCTTGCAGTGCATGAAGAAGGGGGTGTAGTGTGACTGGCTAAGGTCTGTGATCCATGGGCAGTGAGGCTGAAATGGTGCTTATGTGTTTCTTCAAGTGGAGACCACTGTATTTTGTGAAAAGGACAGGGAGTTCTCAAAGGCAGCAAGCTTCAGCACTGCTTGTTCCTTCAGGTCATCATCTTGGCAGACTGTCTTGACCTGGATATGAACATACACCAGCAGAACTGTACAGACAGGTTGTTCTTTGTCACAAGACCATACACTTTTCAGCACTTTTGCTTTTGTTGTATATATATGTATATACATACATCGGCCATGATTCATGCAGATTCAAAAGTGAAGTATTAAAACATGTCTCTGACAACACCATTGTGTGTGATAAGTCTGTGGGACAGAATGAACAGGAGAGAATGTGCAAAAAACTAAACATTTACCTTTTGGACAAGGAGGAGTAGTAAATCCTGGTTTTCAGCATCAATTTCAGTGGCCAGGACAGACTGCAAGACGATTTTTGCCAGTTCTGATTGATCATTACTATCTTCATGTCTCCAAATCTGAAACAAACCAGAGTTGGAGTTACTGACATAGGTATACACTTAGCTGGCCAATGTACAAACTAAAAGAAACTGTTTAAATTCTGTGCAACTTAACTGTTGCTATCTTTGATATCATCAGATGTGATATGAGAAAAAAAATTGGAACTACTGACATACTAACAGTCATTTAAATGAGTGAATGCACATGTGAAAACGAACTTACGGAATTCAGCCCAAACATATCTGTAGTTTATCAGGTCTTTCACCAGTTTATGACTTATATAATGTTTTCCAGGCTACTTGTACAAGCAAATGAACTGACAAATATAAGAAAATAATACAACATGCATTGGTAATGCAAAGAATCTAACCTGACATATGAATTCAGTTGTATGTAGCTGCATTCCAGAAGATACTGTGTTGGTCAGAACAAAGCGCAATAGTTGTCCATTCCATGGATGATGAAGCAAACGATCACCTGTTGCCATGAAGACCAAAAAGAATTTATAATATGAATGGCTGGCAGACAAAATCATAATTTGAATACAATTCATTTCCAACCACTTTGCAAGTCCTAATATTCCCTGTCCAACAAATGGATGAATGATTCATTAATCCACTATATAAAATTTTTATATAAATTCTACTCATACACTTTTGTTCAGAACTTTTTAACTGCTACAATATAAAAACACAGAAATGTTAAAGTAAACAGAGAAAGATGCAGAAACTGACCATTTAAATCAACGTTTTGCACAGTTGTATGGAAACAATGTAAAAGATATTGCATAACAAAGGGTGCAATCTTTTAACACCTGTACACATATTCAAGATGAAAGTTTAAACACAGGCCCATAAACTTTACCAGATTGTGTCTTCTCAGCATATAAATCTTTAGAGACATTCAAATCTTAACAGTATATCAAGCAGAAATATCAGTCAAGTGTGAAGCTTCAAAAACAAAAAACTGCCCAGTAGTCCGGATGAAGTTTTGCAAGAACTGCTTGTAGGAGAAATGTTTCTCACTGTGCCAACCAATTCCAGCAGTCAAGATCATGGAGGCAGTTACCTGTCTTCTGAAAACCCTTTATAAAGTTTTTGAATGTCATGTACCATGATTTGTGTTTCAGATATGAAATTGCAACAGCCATCAGTCGTCACTGACTTCAACTTATAAGACAATATGATCCTCCTCCTCCATTCTTTAAATTAAACCAACAGTCCAATCCAGTATTGTCAATGTAAAACAGAATCTTACCATCTCTATGCATTCTGATGAAAAAAAAAAAAATCATCTGGCAAAAATGAACACAGAATAACTCACTGATCGCTTTGTTGAACAACTTGCTGTGATTGTAGATCTCCAGGTAACACTTCACTGCAAAGAACTGGATTTCCCTGCTTTCCTGTACCCGAAAAAAAAAAACAATCAAATTTTCACCTACACACCAACAGACAGGTTTATGACATTATTTTTTTTTCCCTTGTATAAGGAGTTGCGGGTAAAAAACTAAGGGCCAATAGTATTCAATCCTAAACTGTTCTACAATATGTATGTCTTTATAAATTTACACACACACACACACACACACACACACACACACACACACACACACGCACGCACATGCCACTTGCATGCACACACAGACACACACTGTGACATTTTTTTAATTTGCCCCAAACACATTTCATAACAACTGGCTGATACTTGCTCCTGAATACTATTCTATCTGTGAAACTTTATTTTGTCACAGGCGAGACCTGTTCAGCTTTTTTTTTTTTCCTTCTCAAGTGTTACTGTTTTCCCATTTGGTGACAACACACAAAATGACACATGAATTCATGTTCTTTTTATAAAGAAAGCCAGTATGGATGTGAACAGCTTTGTTATTGGTGAATAACATATCTAATGAAAATGTATTGGATGCTTATCTTACAATAGTCTTAAAAGTGCTGTACACATACATGGATAATTATTGAACAATAGCTGCAGTAATGTCCACAGCAATGCTGAGAAATGTTGCTTCGAACATGTTACTTTACCGAGCAGATGAATTGTTGAACATAAATGAAAAGCAAACGAAGTTCATGGGCAGTGTACAGTGGTCCGTCCTGGTGAATGCTGTGAGACCTCTGAAATCTCAAAGGGCTTGTCTGGCTAGGGTTGGACTGGCTCAAAGATAGGTACAGAATCTTCAGAGCTGCCACAGCCAGTTCATTGCTTGACTTTGTTATGGTCTGCAGAATGAATTCGGCACTCAAAGTGATGGGCCAGTCAGTCTGCGACACAAAGAAAAATGGTACATCCAAGAAAGGAATGCGCCCCTGCACATTTGAACCATTCTATTTACGAATAAAACTGTTCTCTTTCTGTACTGATGATTTTACTCGTTTGCAAAACAGTTTTTCTTTTGCATTTCTTTTATTTTGAACCTGCAAACCTATAAGTGAAATCACTTCAAAAAACATCATGTGAAATGGGATTTAGATCTTCCCAGCTGTTTTGGGAATTGTCTTGCAGACTGACACACTCGTGCACACACACACACACACACATATGCGTATACACACACACACACACAGGCTCAAAGGTAATACAGTACTTTGCAGGCAATTCTTGTGTGGAGAATAAGAAAATAATGGGTTGACAAAAACATGAAGGAATTTGTCCATTTTTGATGCAAAATTAGACACACTAGTGTGATTTTGAAAAACAACAGTTTGTTTGCATTCCCCAACTGATGACTCTAGGGTTAACTGGAATGCACAAACTTATTTGTGGTTGCCACTAGGATAGGATTGCATTTGGGTGAGAAGATAGTATGGTTGTTTTTGATCAGTCACATCACCAGCCGCTACATCCTTGGGAGATGTGACTCCCTTTTTTTTCAGAAGAATGAAGATTTTTATGCAAGGGAATTGCCATGGCTGAACATAATCTCCATTGAATATGAGATTTCAGATAATCTCCATTAAATATGACATAAGTATTTAACTTAGACCTCGGGATCCAGCTTGAATCAAAAATTGACAAAGCTTAAGCCCATGGCCCTAAGTTTTATGTTGTGTTCTTTGCGTTTAGCACCTGTGCATCATCTCATTACATCAAACAGATTTTCTTAATGCCATTTATTATTAATATACCAGCAAGTGAGTATATTATGCACATGCATTCACCTGATAGCTGGAACTGAAAGATGAAATCCATGCAGCAACAGAAAGAGCTACAGATGTTTGCTGTTCACTTCTGTATAGGCATCTCTCCAACTGTTGCATGAAAAACTGTGTTTTGCAGCAAAACTGGCACAACTGTGACAGAGCAGGAGAAGAGAGAGAGAGAGAAATATGGGGACCAACTATTGAGAAATAATATTAAAGTCAAGTCATGATGAAAATCTGTTTCATTCATACTTTCTTGCATATTGTGTGTTATCTCATACATGTTTCATCAATACAACCGAGAATGAATCAAGTAAAAATGAATGCAGTTAATCAGTGTATGGAGTGTGTGTGTGTGTGTGTGTGTGTGTGTGTGTGTGTGATTTTTAAGGACACAACTCGCAAAATGTTATTACACAGTCACAAAATGGATACTGCTGAAGTTTTTATTCCAACATACTTATAAAGAATGGATATTTGCATGAACTGTATACCTGTTTTGTCTTGCTCTTCATCAGTGCTTTTGGACAAGCAGTCAAGACAGGCCATCCCATTGGAGAGAAGTTCATTGTCTTCACTATCAGTTGTTCCTATATAGTGAACCACTGTTGACAAGTCAGTGTTGCATATATAAGCATTGTGAAGCAAATGACATTCATAAAACAAGAACTGTGGAAAGCCAAGGTGTTCAATAGGCATGACTGATCTAGTATACTCTCCAAATTAGACATGAAACATGATACTTTCTGTTATTTGTTCATTTGAATAAATGATAAAGAAATAAATTTTACTAGACCCTTCTCTCCCTTTCAAAGCGTATGAAAAGTACTTGAAGAAACCAGCTATAATCTGATCTGTTATATCCAGTATATCATTTGAATATAACTGTAGGTCGATGTTTAAAAAAAACAACAACAACAAACAAAATTCAACGATACAGTACCAACAGTAATGAGTCACATGATGAATGTTAAAATGTCTGTTCATGCAGCTTCAAGAGCAGAAAACTACACAAACCTCGTGAGAGTGGTTGGATCCTCATAGATCAGATACCAACCATGCATACTGACATTACTGACAGGTCTGCCATATTTGCCCTAATGTGATCCAGCAGTGTTTATCACAGCTCTTGAAAACTTTATGGAATCTCACAATGGTAAATAACCCCAATCTGCTTGCTGTGGTCTGCTTCTGAGGGTCCACACATGGGAAGCTGCATCATGGCAACCAGGACCAACAGGAAACTGTTCACAACCTGACCTGTAAAGACAGTGTTATAAAAAGGATCTGTTAAGATATAAAGTGGTAAGGTGGCCTAATGGACAACACATTTCAGAATTCTGGATCCCTGTTTTCAATCTTGCACAGGGTAAGTTTATTCTCTTTCTGTTCACCAAGCATGGAGAATCTGAGCGTTGCTCTTTCAAATGGAATGATAAATCAAGGCCCATTGAACAGCATGCACTGAGCAAAGGAACCTACGTCAACATGGGACTTACCCCTGGCAAAATTCAGTCAGAAAATCCCC
>JADBJO010000025.1:1128973-1131473 GCA_016801955.1 Conus betulinus
AAAAGCCTTTCGAATTTGACTACACACATGGCTCCGTGCGTGAACGCACGCATAACATCTTGCGCACACGTAAAATCCTATCACTAACATTCGGAAGAGATGACCACTTTGACCGCTAGTATGGATGACACGAATACACAAAGCATGTATCTTTTGTGCGAAAAAAATGGTAAGATTGACTTTAATCCTAAATGATATGACTGACTGAACACACATGAAACGACTGAATGTAACACCTGAAGGCAACTCCGTGTTCAGGTAGGCCATGCAGCCCGTTTGTGTATAAACAAGAGCATGGGTTGTACAACGCTTAGAGTTTGGTCTCTCACAGAGGATAGGCACTATATAAGTAAAAATATGAGTCCTTGTCTTCCACTGTATTCCATAGAACGGCCTTAGACTAAAAGTCATGGGGAGGCAAAATTATATCACATTAAATTGTGAGGAGGGGTTCTTTCTCTACTTGCGCATGAATTGACTCGGACTCGGTGCCTGCCTGACAGGGTGATTCGTACCAGTGGCATATCAGTGAACAAAGGAGAAATATGTGGGGGCATAAAGGTCTCCTCTTACCCCTTCCCCCTCCCCCAAGTATTCAAAAGTGAAAAGAATGGGCAAATGCGCCTCAATGACATTAATACACTTTACATACACAAAATGCGGAAACAAATCTATTTGAATAAAGTACAAATATATATTAATGCAGCAATATCGACGACAAATGTATACACACACACACACACACACACACACACACACACACACACACACACACACATATATATATATATATATATATATATATATATATATATATATATATATATATATATATATAAAATAAATTTCAAGGGTAAGTAACTGAGCACCATTCCAGCAATTTTCAGAGCATCTTGGTATTGCAATGACTGCAAGAAATATTGAATTATAAACAACAACAAAAAAAAAATATATATATATTGATAGTAAGCATCAATGGACATATTTAAACTCAAAGGACAATAAACAGATTTATTGTTCAAATGGACATGATTTAAACTCAAAGGACAATAAACAGATTTATTGTTTGGAAAAATTTACCGTCTTGTAGTAAACTGTAGTCCGTGCTTGCTTCCTCTTGTGCCGAATTTGCAAACTGGAAAAAAATGTGGATGTTGACATATGAAATACACCGTTGCGTTAAGCAAATAATCAGGACATCAGATAAGCACCGCCTTTTCATTTGAAAAAAAAAAGTTCAATACTTTTTTTTTTTTCATTTGTTTACCTGCTTTTAGAAGTACTGGATGCTAGTTGTATGTGATGTTTTTGCTCTCAAATTTACAGAAAACTTGTACGTACGTTTTCAAAACGAACAAGAAGTATTTGAATGTTCGTATTTTCATAGGCTTCGGAGTTGGTTTAAATTGTTTGAATCCTTATCTTTTTGTTTTACATATATAACAGTACAAGTAATGTAATACAACTGAACAAGAAAAACAACAGCTTTCAGTCATGCTATGGCCAAACCGACCATAGAAAACCGATTAAACTGAAAATGTGTCACTGAGATCTCCTTTTCCTCTATCCTTTTTTCTCTTACTTTGACTTCTTTTTTTTTTTTCCCCTAAACGGTCTTTTGGATAGAATAATGTGCCATCTTATATCCATAAGACAGACCAGTAAGCCTAATTTGTTAACGATCTCTTGCTTTTTGTTCTTTTCTTTCTTTCCTTTTCCTTCATCCGGTAGGAGAGCGAGTTCAGTGCCCTCAACAACAGATGCTCTCAGGGTCAAGTTGGTAGCTGCTGTGAGCTGCAGCGCGCAGAGCCGGTTGTCTGGAGACTTGTCAGTTGGCAGACTTTGCTATAGTCAGTATCTATGGACGGGAGGAGGAACCCAGGTTAGTCGGTGTCCTTAGGCAGAAACCTGGGTGAAACTGCCCGTTCGTAAATAGCCAGTGTTTTTCTTCTTTCCTTGCAAGCCGTGATGATGGGATCTCCAGGGCCATCGGGTGGCCGTCTTCGTGAGGAGTGGCGACAGTTCTGTGCCACGTGAGGCTGACTCGGGAAACGTGTAGAAGTTGTCAAACCGCTGCATACTGATCGGTGTCCACTCTGCGCCATGAGGGACATTCCCATTCTCCCACCCACCCCTTCCCGCTAAAAGGAGGGCCCTGCTGGTTGTGCAGGCCACTGGTGAAGTCGCAGAATGACAGAGCCTCGTCGTCGAACTGCCCCACAGCCTTGACAGCCATCCCCTGGCGACAAAAGCTAGACCCTTCATCTCCTTTCGTATATAGTCGATGCTGTTCTTCTTTCGTGGCAAGTCGTGATGATAGTCTCTTCCTTTGTGCCCACCCTTCAAGGCCGTCGTCAGGGCTACAGGCGTCCGTCTTCGTTCTGAGTGGCGACAGTCTGTACCGCGTGAGACGACCCGAGAAATGTGTAGGACAGAAATCGCCAAGCCGCTGCACGTAGATTGGTGTCCACTCTGCGCCAATGGGGAATGTTTCCACCCT
>JADBJO010000025.1:1141473-1143973 GCA_016801955.1 Conus betulinus
ACTAGCCTGACTGAACTGCAAACATCCTGACGGCATATAAAACTAGGCCGCGTTGAGTGCGCTTGCAATTTTGCTTGATTTTTTACCGTCTGATCAAACCTAAAGGGAAAAGATAACGATGCCACAAACCATACACCGAAAGGCTATAAAAGCAAAGACTCAGAATGGACAACTACCATTAACTCTCGATTATATTTACAGTCTTGTTACCAAGTACCCAGAATGAACAGAAAACTTGAACTTTCATGAATCTGTTGTAGCGAGAGAGAAAGATAAACTGACATTTTCCTCATTTAAGGCAACCGAATGGGTCACAAAGGCAGAAAACAAACGAAAGCAGTGAAGACAGAGTCAGAAATGGCAAGAATATCTATATTGAAAGACCACCACCACCCCAAGAGACAGAGAGAGAGAGATATGTGCACGCACGCGCGCGCGCCTATGCTCTCTCTCTCTCTCACACACACACACACACACACACATATATATATATATATATATATATATATAGAGAGAGAGAGAGAGAGAGAGAGAGAGAGAGAGAGAGAGAGAGAGTGAGTGAGAGAGATACACGCGTGCGCACGCACGCACACACACGCATTCATGCATGCACACACTGGGTGAAGTTAATACTTTACAGTAAGGTAAACGGCACTCTGAAGAGAAAAAAAAAAGACTTGAACAAAACGTCAGGACTGGAAAGAAAATATGGTTCTTTTTGCTGTACATTGGTCAATGGCCAGCAGGTTACAGATGACGGCCTTGTCAGGTGCACAAGACAGAGTCGGAGACAGGATAATTATGCCAAATGTCGCTCTTTGATCTTTAACCTTTGCTGAAGTCTGTTTGCGGATGCGTCTAACAGAATCCGCGGCCCCCTTGGCCACAACCTGCGGCACTAACAACAGTACCACGGCGCACTTATTCGTGAAGAAGCGGAAAAGCATAAAGGGTAGTTTACTGCCTGAATCCGGGATGACCTTAACACAAATGTGTGTCCGCTGTGTATACGCTTTACAGCCACAATGAACGCATAGTCTCACTTTTTCGTATCTTATTCTAAAAACTTGTGATTAAGTCCCACTTGAATTGAAATATGTAAAACTGGTGGTATTTAGGTAACAGATGGATGTGATTATATTGATTTACAGTTTATGCGGCACGCTTTATTAGTAGAGATCGACGCGGAGAAATAAACGAATGGCCAAGAGACACATGTGCCCGCGCAGCTGTAGGGCCCTATACACATACACATGCTCGCGCACACACACGAACGCTCACACACACACACACACACACACACACACACACACACACACACACGCACACACACAGAGCCGACCATACCGCTCCCTCCCAAACACAGTTTGCTTTCTCCTCACAGTACACACATCCTGTATGCCTGCTGGCGTTTCGATACACGAGTCTTTTTTTTTTTTTTTCCCTCCTGATTATTCGTGCATGTCGTGTTTGCTTTGCAACAATTATGAAAGAGATTCTTACCATATCTAAATAAATCAAAAACACGCGCGCGCGTGTATGTATGTGTGTGTGTGTGTGTGTGTGTGTGTGTGTGTGTGTGTGTGTGTGTGTGTGTGTGTGTGTGTGTGTGTGTGTGTGATGTGTGTGTGTGTGTGTGTGAATTGAGTGTGTGACACAAAACAGAGGGATATAGAGAGTGAAACAGTGGGAGGGGGCTTTGAGTTGGGAGGAGGGGGGGGGGTGGCCAACAAGCCGGCACCTCTAACAAATTTGTCACGCACATACCTGCAAAGAGCTGTAGCAGCGGTAAGAGCCGGCAAGACGACTCGCACAGCGTGACTACAAACGCCTTTGGCGACCACTGAGGCTGTCAGCTCTGCAACACTCTGGTTCACGAACATGGGGATGCTGCTTTGGCTGTCTAACATAAAGAGTGCACGTTTTGGTGTTGGTTTATGTCCTACTGCCGGCGGAATCCCTGCAGATGCATCAAAGTATATCGCACATCTACTAAATATGGAAAACTCATACACGCACGAACAACTGTGCTTTCATTATACCTTCAATGGCTTAGTATCTGGCATGAAACACACACACACACACACACACACACACACACACACACACACACACACACACACACTGAAACATGCATGCAGGCACACACACATGCGCACCCCCCCCCCCCCCCCTACACACACATATCATTGATAAACACAGCAGCAGTCTTTAAATGAAGTGTCCTAACCTAAACCATCTCTGCTTGCCAAATTTGACACCAGTAGCAGGTAAAGACCGATTTCAATTCATTCTAACCAAATCTTTATTTCTACTTCACTTTCCTCCTCTTTCTCGCCTTGCCTGCCTCCATCCCTACACCCACGCCCTCCTCTCTCTCGCCCCCTGCTGCCCTCCTACATGCACCCTATATATTCTTCTCAACCTCCTTTACTTTACTACTCCCGCACATTTCTCTCCACATACCACCACTAAAGCTAAGCTGCATTTTTGTTCGCCG
>JADBJO010000025.1:1153973-1243973 GCA_016801955.1 Conus betulinus
AAACACTTTAGTAACAGTATGTGGAAAGCAAATCAAGGTCGAGCAACAAGGAAGAGAGGGTGACCGAGAAACAGACAGAGACGAAACTGAGGCAGAATTGTAGAGACTGAAAGGGAACCAGCAGCAAAAAGGGATGTCATGAGTGAGTGCGCTTAACAGATGTCGTCGATTGCTACATTAGGTTAAGCAAGAACGTAAGTATGATATATATCTATATACATACATATGCGTACATACACACACACACATATATTGCATACACACACACAAATGAGAGAGAGAGAGAGAGAGAGAGAGAGAGTGTGTGTATGTGTGTGTGTGTGTGTGTGTGTGTGTGTGTGTGTGTGTGTGTGTGTGTGTGTGTGTGTGTGTGTAAAGGCGTTCTCTTGTTGAACAACCACAAACATAGACTAAAACTTTAAATCAACATTAGTATATGTGCATGTGTGCGTCTGTGCATGCGAGCGCTTGCGCGCGCGCGCGCGCGCGCGCGCGCGCGCGCGTGTGTGTGTGTGTGTGTGTGTGTGTGTGTGTGTGTGTGTGTGTGTGTGTGTGTGTGTGTGTGTGTGTGTGTTCAAAACATATCCTTGTGCGTGTAGTGTTTGTATAAGCAGACCTATGTGTCTTTGACACACAAAAACAAGAGGAAAAGAAGTGAAAGAAAACAAGGAAAGCAAGGACTGGAGAAAAAAGAGAGAACGAGAGACAAACAGGGGGAGTGAAGGAATCTTTGTGTTATACCTGATGCTGAAACTTGTCCAACAGATACACGTACAGTTCCTCTGATTGTAATGCGTCCATGAGCTGTGCGCAGACTACAACACAATAAAATGAAAACGTGAGTAACGTTCGCTTGTTGATAGTCGTTATCACTTATCGCAGACTTTTTTCATGGTGCATCGACATTTAAAAAATAAAAATGAAAATGTGTTTCAAAACAATGTTAACACAACTTCAAATCTAATCTGGTCAAGCAAAATCGAAGACCACAGGAAAGTTAGATCACTTGATTCTGTCCAGTGTGCCTTGAGGTGCTAATATTTAGTATTCCCCAGCCGAGTGGCACTTCAACCCACTAGAATTCTTTTCATCATCTTGCGTGAGAAGGAAGATTTTTAACGAAGTTTCTGGTGCGTTTTTAGAAGATGTATTTTAAAGAGATGTGTGAATGGGTTTTTTATGACTTGTGAGTTGATTTTAACGTGGTGACAGCCCTGATATGGCCTTTTTTTGCGGTCGGCTGGGCTAAAAAAGCAACGTTACCTTACCTTACCTTGCGTTAATACTTCGTCCCTTTGGTTATTTTTCGCTCAACAAATGCTCGTGAATTTGAATGATTTGGACTCCAAGACAATAATTAAACAGTGAACGATAACAAAAATGAAATAAGTCTACTAAAAATGAGAATAACTCTATTCTTCCCATACGTTTTAATTTGAGTCTGATCAGTTGTCCATACATCTAGGTACGTTTCTGCCCCTGCTCGGTTTAAGTATGTTTCATCGAAGTACCAAAACAAATTTACGTAATACTTACTTTGACCTGAGTCTGTAAGAAAGCTGCAACCAGTGTAGTGATCTGTGGAAAATAAAATCACAACAGTTTACCAAAATAAAACCATTTAAAACAACAAGCAATACAAAGTACGCAAACATGTGACTAACTGACCGACTTTTCACTTTACTTTAGTCATTAGTATGAACGAAAAGCCACAAAGAGAACACTGAGAATCAGTAGGCGTAATACTAGAAGTAGCAACAACTTCATCGGCGGTAGGTGCAACAGCAGCAGTGGAAGAAGCGACACACGCAACAGCGGCACAGCAAAAGTACTAATAGTTGTAGCATCAGTAGTAGTAGCAACAGCAGAAGCAGTAATAACGTAGCAACAGAAGCAGCAGCAGCAGTAGTAGCAACATCAGTAGTAGCAGCAGTTTCTGTTGTTTGTGCTGTTGTCGTTGTCACTGTTATAGTTGAAACAGCAGAAGGAATGGCAGTAGTGGGAAACAGCAATAGAAGTAGGCTACTATTATCACCATGATCACTTTCATGATTGCGATGATGTCAATCACTGGTTCAGGAAAGGCTGTGTATTATATCATAAGACCATATTGTACTTTTTGACAGTCGTTGACTAACTTTCATGTTGAGCTCTGAGCCTCTTGGCGACAATTAAGGTTCTGCCGCTACGGTTTAAAAGAACAGTTTACTTTAGCCCGAGAAAAATTGTGATTGAATGGTCTTTCGTTCGTGCTTTTGGCGAACTGATACTGCAAACGATCACTATTCCACCATTCAGAGGTAAAACTAAATCACTGCAGCCCTAAAAACAAAAAAGAAAGAAAAAGAAATGGAAAAACAATGAGAAAAAAAAAAAACAACACCAGTCTGAAGTGACTTTGTTTAGTATTGTGACATTGTATTGAGTTATCAAATACAGATCGAGCACCATTTTGGAGCCATAGTAATTTTAACGTACCTGTCAGAACCTCTAACACATGTTGACACACAAGCGGATTTTCGCGAAACAGGCGAAGAGCTTCCTCATTCTCTTTAATCGTGTCAGCCAGCAATGACAACTTAAACTGTCTCTGGACCTTAGTCAGGGATTGTTCTTCCAGGTGTTCCACGAGACAAGCAATGCACATGGCAGTTGGTTGTCCGTAGACACAATGCACCACTGATCATCGTGGCTGCTGTGACTGTCCTTGTTGTGCAGTAATGCTTCCATTCTGAAACACGAACGAGAACGCATTTACGCAAAAACAAATATTAGAGAGAGAGAGAGAGAGAGAGAGAGAGAGAGAGAGAGAGAGAGAGAGAGACAGACAGACAGACAGACAAAGAAACAAAGAGACAGAAAGGGGGGGGGGGGGGGGGGGGGGGGGGGGGGGGGAGGGTACGGTGCGGACAAACACTTTTCAACTATATAACTAAAACTGAATTACGTACATGTTGATGTTATTTAGACCTTTGAAATACAATCGTAAATTTCAAATAGTGCGTGCCAGCGTGCGTGCGTGCGTGCGTGCGCGTGTGTGATGGCAATACATCGTACTGTGACGGACGCTTGAGCAGTCAGGGATCTCTGCAGTTCTGTAAATTACGAAATGGTTCTTTATTACCCAAAGAATTAACAAATGAAATTGTTTTGTTTTAGTTTTGTTCCGACACACAGACAGCATCCGCATGGAAAGGGACAAAGCTCGATCAATATATGCAACGCACAAGCACATGCTTCACATGGAGTTGCAATGGGGACAATATATCAAGAATACGTGGATGAACAGTCGTAAGATTGAAGAACACACACACACACACACACACACACACACACACACACACACACACACACACGCACGCACGCACGCACGC
Organism: Conus betulinus; assembly: GCA_016801955.1. NCBI lineage: Eukaryota > Metazoa > Mollusca > Gastropoda > Neogastropoda > Conidae > Conus > Conus betulinus. The sequence continues at coordinate 1,157,348 of JADBJO010000025.1, forward strand.
ACGCACGCGCGCACGCACACTTATGCCCAAATGGCCGCCATTAAAATTGCAACACGTCACGGTAACCGAAGGGGATTTGTGACACGCCTGGCAGTATAAGATAGCTTACGAATTGATTGTCTTAATGGCCATGGGACAGATGTTCCTCAGGCGGTATGCCTTGCATTACAACAGCAGTATTCCTTCTGTCAGAAGAAAAAAGGTGGTACAAATGGGTGTATGTTAATGGATATGATGGCTTGCGTATATGTTATGGATAGTACGCAAAGGTGGTAGTCTGCTGCATATGTTTTTTTAGGCGATCTTTACCACAGTTTATTTTTTGTTGTCGCTGGATGAGGCAGGTCCATACGAGACAGTGATCAAGAACATTGACAGACCGATAGAAACGGGTCACAACTACAGTGCTAACACCAAACTTCTCCAGTTGAGTAAAAAAAAAAAAAAGTGGATATGATGTGAAATCCCACCTGAGATATGCACACCTACGCACTCGAAAGACCTGTTCGATTTCTTGATCCTTGGTAGGCAATGGTAAGAGATGAGAAACATTAAATGGGGAGTTCCAGTGATTAAAATGAACTTGTCAGACATTTGATTTCTTACTTCGACTATTCGGGGACTCAGTACTGGTCAGGAAGTCTGCAACACAGCAGCAAAGCTGCTGTTGACATCAAAGTCAATTAGCATCTTGATTAGTGGGGAAGGAAACACTGTGTCAAACGCTGAAATAGATCGAATCGATGAACAGAAAGCGTGTAGCCTATTTGAAATTTGTCAAATGCTATAACACAAAATAAAGGCCCAAAGACACAGCATCCTCTACAGGTCGAGGGATTGTAAAGGGCCCATTCTTTTGTGTTGCGCTTCAAGAATTTCTGCCGCCTGCCTTTGGGACGTCTTCCTTCCACTGTATCCTACTGTATGATTAGAGTTATGGCAAGATAGCGTACATGCCGTAACAATCTTGTGTTGCTTGATAACAGCGTCAAGTTGTTTTTGTTTTCCAGCGCGCAGCTGACTTACTGTAATTTAAAAAAAAAAAAAGTGTAAACGAATTTTCGCTGTTCGACATGCTCATTTGTTTATTCCTCTTTGACATACAGAGAATCCGTCAAGATAGCCTATATGCCGTAACAGACAATCTTGTGTCGCTTGGTAACAGCGTTGAGTTGATTTTGTTTTACTGCGTAACTGACTTACGGAAAAACTCTTTTTCGCTGTCCGACATGATCGTTCATTTATTCCTTCTTTGATATGCAGAAAATCCGTCATTGCGTTCAGGCATATTCTCGATCCGCAGCATATAAAGTACAAAATCATGAAGTACTTAACAGTGTATTTGTGAGTATGTGTGTACTAATGTTTTGCTTGATAACATGACTGCGCGCCCTCATAGAAATTAGTAAACGGCTCGCATGTTTTGTTTCGTAAGTTTTATTAGTCAGCCAAACTCTCAAAACAGTTTATAACTGAAAAGCATAAGCAACAGGGCCTAGCACGCACAGTCTCAATGAATATTATGCTGACCGAAGAGATAAGAGAGAAACCACGCACATGGACTCGATTGGGAAAGACTTGCATGCACAAGTGGAGTCTTATCCACTTAATTAACATCGTTAAAGTCTTGTTCAAAGCAAAACTGCATGTCATTATCTATGTTACTGGATGACGCCAGACCCATGATAAAGAGTGTGTGTCTGCAGACCGTCCCTTCGTTCAGTATCTTAGAGTATGTCATTGTGGATCATTATCTCGTGGATCACTGACCTTGAAAGCCACAACAGCTTCAGCAGCTATCAGTCAGTGCCCCTGACCCGCAAAATGTTAGAACGCTTCATAGTGGGATGTCTCATGGACATATTTTTTTGTTTGTTTTTTGTTGTTGTTTTTTTTTCACAGCCATCTTAAAGGCATCTCCAACAACAGTCGGAGTAAGGTTTCAACCTCACTTGAATGCTTGGGTTACGCTGCCATTCTACAATCAATCAGGATAGTTTTATCTGTAGAAAGGAATTATCTGAAGACTAAGGTCAAGGTTGGAGCTACCTAGCTGTGCTGATGTTCTCTCAACAGTGCGGCGGGCTATTAGGCCTACTATCAAGTTTACCAGCTTTGCAGGAATTTAATTCCTGAAGCAGTTTTCTGAATCATATCTCTATATATTCTTACATGCATGAATACAAAATAATACATATTTTCCTCGAGTGCCTCTTTTTCTGATCTCCTCTCCCCATTTCTACCTCAGTTCATCCCTTTCCATCGGCGTCTGCCTTCTAGCCTGACATTCGTCTTTGCCCTGTTCATTTAACCACTTTTCATACCTATTACTTACTGGCCTCCATCTTTGCTTACTTTTGTTCCCTGCACCGCTTACTCCCACCACCCCTCCCTCAATCTGCCTCTCATGTACGTTTCCCCTCTCCCTTCTCTTGGTCTTTTCAGTCAGTCAATGGTCTAAGATGAAAATCTGTTGAATAAAAAAGGCTAATGAGTGTATGAAAAGAGATCCCGAGTCATCTTCTTCCTCTCACTCCCTCCCCCCACACATACACACTCCTTCCCTCCTCCAAGACCCCCTTCCCATTGTCCACTCTGTCCATTCCCTCCAACCAACCTTTTTCCAGTTTTTGACAACTGTTATAGCCCCTCCCTTCCTTTTAAGAAGTCTGTGTCATACATTTGCGTCTTTGGTGATGCACTCAATCCCTTTCATCTGGCATTCATACTTCCATTCCAAGGGCCCCTTCCCGCTCTCCCCCTTTCCTCTCTCCCTCTACGCCTCCCCACCTATCTCCTGCTGCTCAGTTCTGTCCCCCTTCATCTCCGCGCCCCCCGCCCCCCTCCCCTTCCCCATCCTCTCTTGTCCGTCCCTTCCCGTCGAAGTAATCTCCTGATTCACTTGTTAGGAAACGCCGAAATACGTTGCTTCTCTCAGTGTTATGTACTATGGTATGATGAACTTTGCTCTAGACTACATCTAAAATACATAATAGCTTTAATTTTGCACAGTGTAGCTGGTACCAACAGACTATGTTGGTAGTGTCGCAGTCTGGATGGATCTGTGTGACAAAAACCTTGTCGCAAATTTACTTTGTGCCAGAGCCTCGGTCTCCCTCCCTCTCCCATTTTCTGGCACTCCTCACCTCTCCCTGCTCTCAGCCTACCCTCCGCACCCATGCACAGCTCCTCTCTTCACATAACCACTTTTTTCATGCAATGTCTTATTAATCAGCTTTTCCATTCTCTCCAGCCCCACCCCTCGCCACGTTGTTTGTCTCAGTTTACCTCCCCCAACCCCTCCCCCTGCACTCTTCATTTAGTTAACCACTGGTCTGGAATGAAATGTATATGAAATGGGATTAAAGATACACTTGGCGAGAATCTCCCTTCTACTGTCAACCCTCTCCTCATCCAGTCCGTTGTTGTACCCCAATCCCACCCCCTCCTTTTGACTTCCATTACATTTGGCTTTACTAAGTATCCTGTTATTTATTAATGTCAACACTTTTCTTAAAACACCCACACAGTTTCCATTCTTACCCTTTTCCTACATCTATTCATAATAAGGAAACCCCCATTCCCATCCTCCCCCGACTCCCACATGATGCTGGTCTTCCGTACCAATCAACTCCCCCAACTGAATATGGCTTAAAAGCATACTTGATACGTTTTTTCCCTGATAAGACAGCGAAGTTCACGTTAATTTTATCTTAACGAAAAAAATGAAACCATACAATCAGTATACAGAACGTGTCAACCGGTTCACAGCTAAGACCTCTTGCACCGTCTGTGGTCCCGTTCAAGAAGGATTAAAGAAGATTGAACTCAAAGAAACCATGAACTGATGAACAAAGCAAAATTAGTCTGAAAGTGTTTGCTACGACTGATGCTGACCTGTCGCTCTTTCAACAAGCTGAGAAAATAAGGTGCACGTCCGAACTTTTCGTCTCAACTTCTCTCGGCAGTTTGATAGGGCTTGCCTCGCTTTGGTTTAGCAGACGACAATTTAGCGTAGCAGACGACAATCTCTTTGGCAGATTTTGCTTGTATGCCATGAGCCAGCGGTCGAAAATGACAGGCGAAAGATAACAAAACCTAACTAACTCTACGTTAAACCAAATTATCTTAATCAATTTATCAGTCTGTCTCATATGGACGTGACATTTTTTTTTTTTTTTTAGCCTGCTTGAGCCTAAGGTTCGATCGTTACAAATTTATAGCGGTCTCAACCTTTGACACCAGCCACACAGTCACGTGGTGCGAGGTTGAAAAACTCAAGAGAGAACGACAGCTGTGACTTCAATCGAGTGAAAACTTCACTGTGCTCAAATAGCTACGACCGTCGCTCCGATCTTTAAACATAATCAGGTAAGCTTTTCACACATTTGGACAGAAGACGTGACTTTTTAGTGTCATTCTACGCTGTCAAAAATTCAGTGTAAATCGACTTTAAAAACTTGATTGTTCATTGAGTTTTCAACTTTTTTTTTCAGTTGGCAGGCAGCTTCAGTCAACATGTTTTAGATTAGATATTCCGTTCAGTCTTACCTGCGCTGGCGATGCTCAGCATCATCAGCATCATTAGCGGATAAATGTTTGCTCCTCTGTTGGTTTAACCATTGATTAGATAATAGTGATCCAACAATCCCCACTCAAAACGATAAAAGTCAGGCTGTAAGTGTGTGCGGGCTGATACCTTAACAAATAAGTTCTAAACGGCCTGTGAAATGGAGTTTTAGCACTTGTGATCGCTGACCGCGTTAGTTTAGCGCAAGAGCGTCACGATTGATAGGTGCAGCGCAGCATGTGTGGGTGGCGAAAGCGTTTTTCTCTTGATAGCAAACTTAATCTTGGAAATGTAAAACCGTAACGTCAACTCAGCGTTCACCCATAAAACAATACTTTTTAGCGTATTTGTAAAGATTTAAGTAATAGAAGTATGTGTTTGCATTAAACTAAAGAGGTTACCATCATGTGTGATGGTTGGCTTGCTTGTCACACACCGTGTCAGAAGTGGAGAAATGAAAACTTAATCAGGCCAACAGAAAATAAGTTACTATAGGCCTACCCACCGGTGTTTTTTCCTTCATGGTTTTTCGATTTTTGACAGTGTTTATCTTGACATGAAAAAATACTGTCGTATTTATTTTGAAAACGGCATAGTGTGCAAAGAAAACAAACCCAGCACATTATGTAGGATTCATAAGACTCAAGTCAGATAATTGTCCTTCAGTTTTTCAAGAAGATTGTCAGTACAGTGAAGAACAGTTTAGAGTGCAGTTAGATATTCTTAAAACCAATTTTCTTTGATGGTAATTTCACAGGACATGCATATGCAAATGTTCTAAGGAAAATTTTGTTATTAAGTCATTTGAATATGATTTAAATGTAGATCAGAAAGATTTTTAAAAGGAAGGAGAATTTTTTTTTTTTTTTTGGGTGGTATTTGCTTTTATTTCCCCAGTTTTCAGTTACTGTGATTTCCTTGCTCTTTAGGCAGGAACGTGTGTGTTTAGGGAGACAGGAATTGAATGGGGGTTGGCTATGGTTATAGGGTTCTTGACCTCACCAACTGGCTTTCTGTTCCCATCCTGAACTAGGAAAATCTTAGAGATCAGAAAGATTTTTAAAAGGAAGGAGAATTTTTTTTTTTTTTTGGTGGTATTTGCTTTTATTTCCCCAGTTTTCAGTTACTGTGATTTCCTTGCTCTTTAGGCAGGAACGTGTGTGTTTAGGGAGACAGGAATTGAATGGGGGTTGGCTATGGTTATAGGGTTCTTGACCTCACCAACTGGCTTTCTGTTCCCATCCTGAACTAGGAAAATCTTAGAACATACCAATTGACCCAAGCCCCCCCCCCCCCCCCCCCCCCCCCCCCCCCCCCCCCCCCCCCCCTTCTCTTCTCTTGCCACCTTCTCTTGCCCACCAAAAAAGTCATCTGGTGGTGAAACATGTGATCCACAATTCTACTGAATAATGTAAACAATATGCAGGTTAATAGATAGTAGCACCTTGCCCCCCCCCCCCCCACTCCCCCTAATCTCCCATGCCTCCCGACTTCCCTCCCTCGCCCCTCCAGCGGCCGCTTTTTCCATCTTATCCCCTGTTCATCAGCTTTTTGATGGATGTATATTTTCCTTCCAAGATAAGTTCTACTATTCCTATTTTCTATATGTTATTGTTATTGTTTATTGTAAAGATGAGTGTACTGAAGTTTGACTGTTTAGCATCACTCACTATATAAAACATGTTCTTACAGTGTTGGGACCTACATGATGATGTCAAATGTAAACACTTTACTGCACACTCTATGAAAATCTTCTTTAAAGATGCTCTACAAGATGCATTTTTTCTTATTCTTGCAAGAGATGCACATCATTTTTACTGGTCAAAGATTTTATGGAAGAAAGATTTTGAAATATATATATATATATATATATATATATATATATATATATATATGTATGTATGTATATATATATATATATATATATATATATATATATATATATATATATATATGTATGTATGTGTGTATATATATATATATATATATATATAATTCTAGCTTATTGTTTTTTTTCTTTTTTTTAAATTTTAGCTTACTGTTGTTGTTGCTTTTTTTTTTTCCTTTTTTTTTTTTAAACAACTGAGTAAGAATTAACTTTTACAAAGATGGCAGCCCTCATGAAACCATTTGTGGTCAACTAGGCTATAAACTAGAACAACAACAAAGAGAAAGGAAAAAAAACAGTATGCTCACACGCACACCGTATTTGGACTGCTCTTTTCCTAGCCCCAGGACCAAGTTCATGTGTTGTATTAGTATGTGTTTTTTTTCACTCTGGTACTAAAAACAGCTTGATACTTATACAACTGAATGAATAAATAACCAGTTCATGAGTAAATCCAAGTAAATGCAAAGAGAGGAGTGTCTCTGTTACATAATGAAAGTAGAGATGTTTGAGAATTATCTTGTCTGACTGGATGTGGTGTTTGTGTGTGTGTGTGTGTGTGTGTGCGCATGCGCGCGTGCGTATGCATATGAGTAAAATGATAGGTCCAAGCTGACACAGTGACAGGAATGGGTTTTTTTTTTAAATTTTTTTTTTTTCTGAAACTGTTGCAAAATCTCTGCTTCCAAAAGAAAATTTAACTTATCTTCATGTCAATCCAAACTTAACAGATGACAAGATGACAAGGCAAAACACAAATGTACACAGTAAACAAGGTGCAAGTAATGCTTAGTTTGATCAAAACTGTTTTATGTTGTCAAAAGAAGCATTGCTTTGTCCCTTGTTTTGTATATTAATGTGATTGTGTCTTGCATTTAGGAACACTGCAGTCTGTTACATTCTCCATATAAAAGACACCCAGAACAGATGAAAAATTTACTGAGTCATTTGATTTGGGAACACAAACACACACACACACACACACACACACACACACACACACACACACACACACATGTAGATTATTACTTTCCATATATTTTGATAAGATTTGTCATGTGATGATTATGTGTATCTAAAATCATTTTGTAGGTTAAATTTTAAAATAATTTAAGTATGATTCAATGATTGTTGAGGCACACAAACAGTGATTGCCAATATTGATATCAGAAATGACCCAGATTGAACATAGCAACACATTTGCTTATCAGAGTCAGAAACATTGAATGAAGTTTGTCAAACATGCAAATTATTATGTCATAAGTATTTCACTGATCCAAATTTCTTTGCTAACAAATTCTAACATCAGACTTCAAAGAAAAAGATTGGAGCTAAATATTGTTCAGATTGATATTGATTATTAGAAATACATTATGTAGAAGATTTGCTTTCATGAAAATTTTCTTTGTTATTCATGATATACTTGTAATCAAGCTGATGAACTCACCTGTTTTACCAAAATGGTCAATTAAAGTGTCCAGCCACAACGTCAGAGCCATCAGCAGGATGATTGCAGACATTTAATGATAGCAAAAGATTTGTATGGAAATCAAGGTGAAAATATTCTTAAAAAAAAAAAGAAAAAAAAAGACCAACCCCAATCAGACAAATATAAAATACCACCAAGCTAATACATTCTAGTCTTAGTATTCCACATGAATAGTTAGCATCGAATTTGATCCATGTAGGTACCAGTTCTAACTCACCATTCTCCCAGTCTTTATTTCTTTGGTGTATGTGGATGGTATGCATTTTTTTATGTTCACCCAACTGATTTATGCCAGGTTATAAGACGGAGAGAAGTGGATAGAGACGACAAGCCAGCAAGATGTCCATTTTCCGCAGTGAGGAGATGACCTTGTGTCAGTTCTTCCTGCAGTCAGAAGCAGCCTATGCCTGTGTCTCAGAGCTGGGAGAACTGGGCTTGGTACAGTTCAAAGATGTATGTATCCAGACAGACAAACAATTTGTATGCAATAACAGACATGCAGGCACAGAACTACGCTCAAATGTATACATACATTACATATGCGTACTAAACTCATCTGCACAAATGTTTATGTGTACTTTCTTGACATGCATATGTTTTTGGGCTCACATGCATATGTTAACATATAGTGATAAATATAGTGATTAGTGCGGAAAAAAAAAAAAAGTACATTTTACACATGCATGCATGGGCTTTTGCACACATGGTTGCACATGTGCACACACACACACACACACACACACACACACACACACACACACACACACACACACACACACACTGTTTGTACACATACTGTCTCTCTCTCACTCACTTTCTCTCTCACTAGTCTCAGTGACTTTATTGCAGTGAAACTGTACCTACACAGAACTGTAATTATGCTGGACAGTGTGTTCTGTAAAGCAAGGAACTAGGGAGGATGGGGGGAGGGGTAGGCAAGGGGACAGGAATGACACCCAACTCGAACCCTTCTACTGCTTGGTAGCCCCACACACATTGATGTACTCCATGATTGCACATCACATCCTACCTCCAAAACTATAACTTCACCGACCCATCCCCAACTCTTGCTCCCCCCTCTCTTCCCTCCTTGCCCCCATTGCTCTTACTGCCTCTTGAAAGATAATCCCTTTATCATTTATGTCATTTATACACACGACATGACCCATCCTTTTTCATGCAGTGTACGTTTTCAAATAATCGTCTAAATATATGATTGATAACTTAAGGGAAAAAGGGCCTAGCATGGAATGATTTAATAGAAAAGAGATTTGGCACCTTCCTCACTCATATCCAATTATATGCATACAAATGTATGCACACACACACACACACACACACACACACACACACACACACACACACACACACATATTCTCTCTCTCTCTCTCTCTCTCTCATTGTCTTTCTCTCACTCACTCACTCTCCCCACACGAAACCTGTTCTGCACTGTCGAAATTGAAATTGGGTGATTTATTGCCTTCTAGACCATGTCTGTCTCATCCTAATCACAACTGAGATGTTTGGTTAGCTTCTGACTGTCTCTGTGATAATAACAATAAGTCTATCACAAGCACAATGATTTTAATGTCAAACTCCTCTTTACTCATGAGCCTGCACAGTGGCATATATACTAACACATACAAACACACTCATACATACACATGGTCAGTACAAATTTAATAGCAGTGTGGCATGTTCTCGCACCTGTACATTCCTCTTCTTCATTATGTTTGTAATTCTTTTATAATTGAAAAAAATAAACGAGATTTTTTTTTCTGCTTGTTTCAGCTGAATCCAGATGTGAATGCATTTCAAAGGAAATTTGTAAATGAAGTTCGACGCTGCGAAGAAATGGAGAGGAAATTAAGTGGGTTCTCCTTGCTGTCTGTTTATATTGCCATCCATGTATTTGAATCCTCATTTTGTTGATTTTCATGTTATTTAATAGGAAGACATTCTTTAAAACACAAATAGGTTAAAGTTATGATGAAGGGAGTGTGTGTGTGTGTGTGTGTGTTGTGTGTGTGTGTGTGTGTGTGTGTGTGTGTGTGTGTGTTTGCATGAATTTGATTAATGAGTGAAAACTGTATTTTACTTTCCTTCTTTACTTTATGTTGTCAACCATGTTTTTCACACCTTTCTTTTTTCTTTTAAAAAAAATTTAAATCTCAAATGCATTACTTGATTTTAGAGGTGTGAATGTGCAGTGACACAAACTTGACTAATAATTGTTGTGATGTTTTAGAGAAATTTTCCAGCGGTGTCAATGAGGTTATTTCAGTATTTGGACTTTGTATCTTTCAGCTGGACTTTGAGTAATTTTATCATTACTGTTATGGTGCAGTGGTTAGTGTGGAGCTAGCAGGTTGTGTGTTAACAGTCGCATCAGAAACCTTTTATTTGGGGGAGTACTCAGCCCTACCCTGAGTGCTCTTGCCCTGGATTGAATGTGATTCATGAATATGTCCAGTGAATGTTTTATGACACTGAGTTTTAATTGTTTGTTAACATGTGGTATAGATTTAAAAGAAAATCAATAGCTATAGTTCAAGAGGGGATTAGTTACTTTAAAAAGGAGGGAAATGGGATGGGCTCATTCATTTAATTAACTGGAAAGAGAGGTCTTTAGGACAGGCTTGATTGATAAGAAGTGAAAAATTAAAGTCTTATACAATCCGTGAAAAAGAATGATGATATTGTCATTCATCTGTGCAGGATATGCAGAGAAAGAACTCACCAAAGAGAAGCTTAAAATTCATGACCATGGTGAGAATCCAAAAGCACCTGCACCCAAGGAGATGGTTGACCTAGAGGTATGTTGCTCTGCTTCTTTTGTTTCTGTCCTGCCCTGTGTCTCTCTTTGAATCGTTGAAATTCTGGAAAAGAATAGGTTTTTGAAAATTAAAAAAAATGCGAAAATACTTTAATTCTGAAAGTGTATGGTAAATGGTTTAATAGAAACTCTAGTAAAGACCGTATTCCTCACTAAACCCTCCAGCAGTATTGACTGTATGTTTGTGACAATTGTTTTAAAAACGTGTTTCTGATTTATTTTTTCTGTGTAGGTTTTAATGATTTATTTTTGTGTCACGTGCAATAGTTTGTTTGCACGTTCCACTGATAATATTCCTTATATTCATTTATGGACTGCACACACACCCACACACACACACACACACACACACACACACACACACACACACACACACACACACACACACACACACACTCTGTGTGTGTGTGTGTGTGCGCACGCGTGTGCAGACACATGCACACACACCGATAAACACAATTTACAAGGAGCGGCATTCCAAGTCATTGTTATTGATGTGCAGGCAACCTTTGAAAAGATTGAAGGAGAGCTGCGTGAAGTAAAACGAACAACGAAGCCCTGAAGAAGAATTTCCAAGAGCTTTCAGAACTGAAGGAAGTGATGACAAAGACCCAGCTCTTCTTCCAGGCTGTAAGTATCCACTAATTTGCGAATGTCTTGTTATTTTTTTTTTTTTAATGTTGATGGTTTAAACAGTTTTGAAATGGTGCTATCTGTAAGTATGAATTTATTTATTTCAGCATAGTGAATGACAATAGAATGTTTTTTTTTTTAAATAGCAGTTTACTTTATATTGAATGAAAGGAATAGGTTTCTGTATGTCTTAAAGTTATCTGTATGTTCTATCAGTACAGAACAATTTTTATTTGTAAGTTTTCTTTTGTAAAAAAAAATGACAGAAGATGACGACATTTGTGTCCTATTTGTGTTGGATTATAACGTGTACTCATTTATTTGCACTAGATATTGAAGTTTTAAGAAATCAGAAACTTTAAAGAGTACTTATGAGACTGCAGACATTGCACAGATTGTCTGGAGTCAACAAAAGAAACTTTTGGGAGTGCCTATAAGACGCATAACAAAGATTGCCCTTGTCAACAGAAGAAACTTTAAAGTATACTCATGAGACTGCGTACCACACGAAGATTGCCTATAGTCAACTGGCATCAAACTTAAAGTATAACTTGCTCATAATACTTGTGGTCTGGAGAGATAATGAGATTCTGTGCATCATGAATGTTCCCCTGTGTACACATGCCTTCTAATGCTTGTGTATCTGCATGGCCCATCATTTAACTTGGCACAGCATGGTCAAGATCAACACACCATCATGGATGATGCCCAGAGAGCTATTGGACAGGACGAAATGGGCCACATGCCCACTGGACAGCCCTCTGTACAGTTGGGGTAAACTGTTGTTCTAGCTTAATCTCTTCTGGTCTGTTTGTCACTGTCTCTCTTTTTTCTCTTTTCCACAGTCTTCTTTGCTCCCTTTTTTTCTTTGCTTGAAAAAGGGTGGGAGTAAAGGGATTGATTGAGCTTGTCGTACATGATAATCCATTCACTGCCATAGCTATTTCCTGGCTGTAAACTGAGGAATGATGACCAGTTTGCCTTAGTAAAGATTACTTTATTCAAGCTATCACTATGCAATATTTTGTTTATCATTGAATATTTACAGTGGGAGAATTTTTTTTCTTCTAAAAATAGTTTCACAGTATACTTAGCTGCCCAAACAAATAAACCTTATACTTAGACATGGAACATCACAACATTATCAGGGACCCCCCCCCCCCCCCCCCCCCCCCAAGAAAGAATTGGGAGAGCAGGCAGTTAACCTTACAACCACACCCAGTTAGTAAAAGTGATCATGCCTGGTGAGTTTAATTTATTGTACCACATTCAAATATGTTTCAGTTTTTGCACCTTTTTCCCAGTCCAGTGAGGCGTCCTAGTGTTTTGACAAGTAAATCTGTCGTAAATCTACTTTCAGTAGAATTCCTTTTTCTCATTCTTGTCTCTCCAAACAAATGCCAGAATATTTAAAAATATGGTGGGAAGCACACTCACCTGTACAGGGAGACATTGATCCCACGCAAGAATGTCTCTATACAGTTTCCCTAGCCTAAAACTTGGCACAGAGGCTGCTAAGGGCTTTTTGTAATTGTCTTCCATGCTTAGTCTGCAGATTAAAATATTGGTGTCCACTCTACCTCAATAGAATGGCATAAAGTGATGATAAGCAATAAGAATGTTTCACAAAGAAAAGAATTTCTATGTACAAAAATCAGGAAAGAAGAAGACTCCCTCCAAAAACATCTACAGAAAGTAAGACAAATAGTGCCACCCCAAAGATGCTTTTAAATCAATGGACACAAGTGCAGCTTGAACAGAGTGCAAAGCAACAAACGTGCAAAAAATGCAAATAGCATATAGTGATGATGCTGGTTGATAAGACAGACCAAAACAGAAAGGATCAACGAAAAATAAGGGGGGGGGGGGGGGGGGGGTGCACTTTAGGCAGCTACTATGTCCCCAAGGCAGTCAAGCACCTCTATGTCTTCAGTGATGTCTCAGAGGCCTGTGACTTCCAGCCTGCTATGTGTACTATGTCAGTGACTGCAGTGTTCTGCCACAGAGCACAGCCAGCAGATAGAGACCCTGGCCTTCATGTGCCCGTTTCTTCTATGGGGGGAAGCATTTTCTGGCCATTGATGTAAGCTGGGTGAATTACCTGCCTAAGCAAGGAGCTAACCATCCATGGTTTTATAGCGCTTCCTCAGCATTGTCATACTAGGGAGCTCTGAGAGCACTGCTTAAGTAGATCTGAAAGGATCAGGTTATGGGGTGATGACAAGGTCTCTTCCCAAAAGCCTGATGATATTAGTAGTGGCTGATCAGAACTTCCAATTAGTGCTTAACTTACCTTCTAATGAAGGTACTCCAGAAAGTGAGCCACAATTTCAGTGCCTTCCAGCCTGCTACATGTACTATATCAGTGACTGCAATGCTGTCACCGAGAAATCTCAGTCTGACTGTTCCATTTTGTGAAGATCTATTTGTTGTCATACATTTTCAAAGTGGACAGTCTTGGATCAACCACGAGTTTTTCCACTCATGAAGGGCGGAAATGTCTCTGTAGAGAGTTACCGCCAAAGACTTAGTTGGCATGGAGAGAGAGGGACACAGGTTCTTAGTGCCTTTCCTTGTCCTGTGCTGAGACAGCAAGTCCAGTCTTGCAGGGATGGGATTGATCCAGCTTTTAATCATTTTAGAGGGTAAATGAAGATTACCTCGCATTCCTCTGTAGACACTTTTGTTTAGGACTGCTTGAACGAAGAGAGAGTGTGGAGACACATAGGCAGACATCCTTGTAAGTGATCACCAGGGCATCCTCAGCACAAGTTGAGGGGTCTGGAACTGGGGATACAAAAACTGGAAGCTGGTAATTCCACCTGGAGGCAAGCAAGTCAGTGTGAGGGGTTGCCAGAACTTGGCCTACTAACCTGAATATGGCCTTTATCAGCATTCATTTTGAGGGGAGAACATGGCCTTTCCTGAAAAGAGAGTCTTCAGGGTATTCCCATTAGTATGGCAGAGAATCACAATGTTTTCATCACATAAGCTTCCAGTTCTGGATCATGCTGATAGCATTGTGTATATATGTTTTGGAAAAAAAAGAACAGTACAACAAAAAAACAATTAAAAATGAGTTTGTTTTTTTATGCAAATATGTGCTGAAAATTTTCATCTTTTCTTTTAGGTTTTTGGCTGGAGTGATTCCACGTGAGAAGGTGGCGGGCTTTGAACGTTTGCTCTGGTTGGCCTGCCTGTCGGAAACGTCTTTCTGCGACATGACTCAATCCAAGAACCTCTGGAGGACCCTGTGTCAGTGAGTAATGCATGTGGTATTGTTTGTATTGTCATTTTTCTTTTACTAAGCAGTATTCATGTCATGTATACAAACTGGCAGGAGTATGAAAATCCTTTCATAGCTGAAGATGGTACATATGTTGTAACTGAAAATTATTTTTGTAATCGTTGGATTGTGATATAAACTATTCCCTTTAAGTGGAATTTTTAGTCATTAATGTGTGTGTTTCTGATTTTAAGGGAGATCCCGTCTTCAAAGATGTGTTCATCATCTTTTACCAAGGGGAACAACTCAAGAACAAAGTGAAGAAAATCTGTGAAGGGTGAGTGTCTCTGTTACTTATGATCAAAGTTATTTGGATGACTGTACCCTTTCAATGTATGTGTCCATTCTGCTTGTCATTATACCTGTATGTTTTTACCAGTGCCATATAAAACGATGATAGTATCATGGACTCATGACTGGAACAGGGCTCAAAACGCCCATCCCTCTGGTTGTCTGGGACAGCTGAACCCTCTGCTAGATACATGAACAGGCACTCTGCCGTGTCTTTTGGGTAACCAATTTTCCAGGGACTGTATGAGTGAAAAGGTGACTGGTCAGTCATCTTTAATGCAGACAGATTACATTTCCCTGCTACCCTTATCACTAATACATCTCCAACCCCCTCCCATTCGTCCCACCTGTCCCTTCCCTCTCACCACATTATCTCAGAAGGGTACCAAACAGAGCATCATCTCATTGAAGGCATGTCAAAAAAGACAGAAAAGATATCTGCTGCATGGTGATGTTGTGCTTGATCATTGCTAAAATTTTAGTTTACTGCCTCCATGTTTAAATGTATGAAGTGAAATGGATTTATTTTGGAATTTGTGTGCAATGAAGAGGGAGAAAGGAGAGATGGTAGAAACTAAGAGCAATATTTATATTTCATGATTTGAAATCGATCGAGGAATGTGTGAATGGTAGAATCATTACAATTTTTTTATTCCTTTTTATTCTCTCATATACTCTCACATGGTGGGACTGTTTTTTTTTTTCATTCATGCTCTGCTGCATTTTGGAAGAATAAATGTCTCTCATGTCTTATACCTTACACTTATTTCACATTCTCAAGCTGTCTTCACATCTGTGCAGATCATACCACTTGAATTTTGTCTGATGACTGATGACTTCTCACTAGCCCATTGGTACTACTGTAATTTCCAGGCAATAAACCTCACCGTTAAGTAAGCTTCAACCACCATTTTTATTTAAATCCATAAAAAAAGCAACACACAGGCCACAATCGATCAATTAATTGAAAGAAACTGGCTGTGAAAACCGATAACAAAAATGTGGTGTAAACAAAGACTTTGTATTGTAAGGTAAGACAATAGTGAATGGTGTAAACAAAGACTTTGTATTCTAAGTAAAGTGGCAAGTGAACAGGAGAGGCAATATATACAGTGACCAAAAAAAAAAAAAAAGGAAAAAGTCAGCTATCGGATTCTTTTTCATTGCTGCTCAGTGGCACTTAATTCACTGAAGGATACGTCTTCAGTTTCAGACATGAAGGAATTCAATTTTGGCCACGTTGTCCTTGGACTTCTGGTATTTCTGCCTCTACGCTTATTTTGACTCTCACTTCTCTGTTGTTGGCTGTCAAGACAATGCCTGCTTTTCCGAAACACTTAATGATCATGGACTGCTGTGATTTTTTGCATCAGGAAAATTTGCTGCACTGATTATGCCACTGTTGGATTATCAAGTTGAGCTGCTATACAGTTGCTCTTTTGATGAGCCAGATCAACAGCTTCAATTTGAAATCCAAGTCATAGGCTTCAGCATTTTTTGTTCGAACATGTGGTGCTAATGGATGACTGATCAAACAAAACAGTTTTCAGGATTGTCAGTGATAGTCATTTTGCATGTCGCTCATGCATGAATTATTCTTTCTGTAAAAAGCTGTGAAAATTTTATTTCTGCAACATTGCTTTTAAGTTTTGTTCGAACAACTGTAGATCAGGAGAGGATCATTCTGTGGTGAGCTAAAAAAGAGTCAGAAAAATCCAAACAAGCCACTGCCAATATCCTGACCACAGCTGCAAGAGATATCTGCTCACTTGAATGGACTAAGCCAAGTTACAGAAGACAGCTATGTAACAGTAATATTTCATTCGTTGGATCTACTAAGGACATGATAAATAAAACTATGATGAACAACTGATGTGATTCTCAGTGCAAAACGCCTTAAACAGCTCTCAGTATAGTGGTTCACCCATGTTTGAGTTCGTCATATCTATGACCACAGCTGCAAGAGATATCTGCTCACTTGAATGGACTAAGCCAAGTTACAGAAGACAGCTATGTAACAGTAATATTTCATTCGTTGGATCTACTAAGGACACGATAAATACAAACTATAATGAACAACTGATGTGATTCTCAGTGCAAAACGCCTTCAACAGCTCTCAGTATAGTGGTTCACCCATTTTTGAGTTTGTCATACCTATGAAAGATCACAGTGTACTATTTATGATTCTTGTCAGCAGCTGAATAAGATCATGGAAACTTCATTTACACTTTGAACAGCAAAATGGTGTTTACCTTTGCTGAACTATGTTATATGACATAAGCTTGAATTACTGTCATGCAATGATAAAGTGAATTTTTCCTTGTAACATTGCAATTAAGATAAAAAAACGTTTCCATTTATGCTTGAAAATGCTATGGATAGAAATGATTCAGTTGCCATCGGAAGGCCTGGCAGGTTCAAAGTGTTTTTTTTTTTATTTGGATTGTTACGAATTATGAATTGCCTCAACAGGTTCAAGGCTTCCCTCTACCCATGCCCAGAGTTACCTCAGGAGAGAGAGGAGATGTTGAAAGGTGTCAACACTCGCTTAGAAGACCTGAAGACTGTGAGTTACTGGTCAGAGCAGTTCTCTTGCTCTCTTATCCCAAGACAGTTTTTGACAATGTTCTTGTGTGTGCCAGCTGTATAAAGATGATTGAGCAGTCAGTGTACTAACCTCATGAACCTTAAGTTTTTGAAATTTGAATGAGGTAGGAAACGGTGGACAAGTGAATATCAAGCAAATAGTCTCATTTTGGTTGTGTGTGTGCTCAGTGTTGTCATTTCTGCTAGGCATTTCAGTGTCATAAGCATCATTTATTTGGAGTTATGGGCGTGTGTTTATTTCGTCACGGGAGCAAGAGTTACCCAGCTTCTTTGTTATTAAGGTTTGTCTTTGAATGTTTTAAGCATAGTGTTTTGATGTTTTCCATAGATTGTGAACAGAGCACTAATGCTGATAATTCTTTCCATAAAGATTGGAAGTTAACAGTTAAGTGTTGTAAACTAGACAAAAGAGAATATCAGACAAAGCAAAATTTCACCGTTTTTCTTAATTTAGGTTTTGCTGTGAATGGGAAGTGAATGTGATTTAACGATGAAGGTGAGGAGATCCATCATTGGTTAAGGGAGGTATATTTTCTAGGAGTAGAAAGAAATAGTGGAGAGCATGGCAGCAGAGAGTCCTCAGAAGAGAAGCCCCCTTCAAGCAAGTGTTTCAGCCCTAATCTCCTGACACTCTAGGGGGGTTGGGCCACACCTGGTTCATGACTCTGGATGTCCTCTGCTGCCCCTCTTTTTCCATCTTGGGACAATTTGGCTGGGATTTGAACCCATGGCCCTCTAGACATGCTCATTTTAGGGGTTGTCCACTTCATGTCATGCACTCTAACCACTGAGCCACTAGGGCACCTGATATTTGTAGGAAAGTTAAGCCTTATGAAGTTCACTTTTGTTCCTCCTTGACCAGATCCAGCTTGAACACCTCCTGTCACTTCTGCCATTGCTTTCAGGGCTCTGGTTTTTTCCATCCCTGCAATTGAAAGCTGTTTCATGAGGCTGTATGCAGACGTTCCTACAACCCCCTAGCTCCAATTTCTGCAGTGAGGACTTTGACCTGATAGCCTTCTCTCTTCAGGCTGTTTGCCAGATCAGCATACTTTTCAGTCTTGTAGATTAGAGCTGCCTCCATTCTGTTCTCATATGGCACCGTGAGCTCGATCATGATCAACTGCTTGGTTGACTGAGAGTGGACTACTATGTCTGGTCTCATGCCACTCTTGCTGATGATCTCTGGGTGACTCTTCCATTCTGGGAGGTCTGCAGTGCAGTTCCAGTCATCTGCCCCGTCCAGCAGACTCTGCCTGCATGTTCCGAGTGGCACTGTTGTTCTTGGCCATGATTTATTGCCTTCTGCCGTGAAGAATGTTGCGGGTGCTTTTGGAGTCCTGATTTTCCTTTTGTGGTGTTTGTAAAACCCCAGACTGCTTGTACAATCTCTTGAGCACTTGGTTGTGCCTCCATGTGTACCTTTCTTGAGCCAGGGCTACTTTACATGAGCTTAGGACATGCTCCACTGTTTGTTTTTCATGGCAGAGGGGGCTTGCAGGATCGTCTTTTTTTCCCCCCACTTCACCTGGTTTGCATTTGAGGACAGAAGGTCATATGCAGCTCTGAGAATGAAGCTGATCCTGAGAGGGGCCATGTGCCAAATGTCATTCCAAGTGAGACTTCTTTGGAGTGCATTCTCCCCACGTTGTCCATTGCCCTTGCTGGCTCTGCTGGACTGCTTTTTGGAGTCTTTTTTTTTGGTCTTCTTTCTCATCTCCTGAATCGTCATGTCTCTTTTGGCTTTTCCTTTGACCTTTGACCACCATTCAGTTTTGGTCAACCCCAGTCCTTGTCTGTTGGTCTGTGTGTGTCCTGTTATTTCTCTGATCTTGAGACTAGGATCTATGATGCTTTATTGCTGGAATAACTATGCAATTTTATATATGACATGTTTTCACAAACAAGTTGTTATGGTCTTTCTTTGTGAACAGGTGTTGTCACAGACAGCCGACCACCGTCACCGTGTGCTGGTGTCAGCACAGAAAGAGATCCGAACATGGATCATCAAGGTGGAGAAGATAAAGGCTATCTCTACCACACCCTTAACATGTTCAACTTTGATGTGTCCCACAACTCTCTCATTGCTGAGTGCTGGTGTCCAACTAGTGCCTTGGACAAAGTCAGATTGGCTCTCAAGAATGGAGAGGTCAGTTGCTTGTGACTGTCAAAATGATCATGTCCTGATTGTTTAGTTAAAAGAACTAATAATGGCCACAGTTTCGACACACGTGGGGGAAAGCTAAAAAATACATCCCAAGGCTCAAAAACTTTGTCTACTTGAACTGAAAAACCTGACATATCATGTGTTTTTCTTTAAAAAAATCTGGATTAACTGTAAATTCTCACCTTTTACTGAAATATTATATCAGTACGCCACAAGTTTGTAAATTTGCTTATGTTCTACCATATTGAAATAATTCTATTCATCTTTTGCCATTTCCCAAACAGCACACATTCTTGTTGGTTTCCTTGTGCTGCCAAGACAGTTGTAACTTATTTCCAATTGGCAGTCTGCAAGACCTGGCACAAAACCTCTAAAAAGTGCAAAAAGTAGGTAAAGGTGAATTTGCAAAGCTAAAAAGACAGATCAGATCAGTACCCAAGTTTTCTTTGTCTCCTTGGTTGCCAATATGTGCACATGTTCATTACAAGTTTGTTTCTGTCAGCTTCAGCTGTGGCGCAGCTCATCTACATCAGTATAATACAGAAATGATTCAAACATAAAAATCTTCATAATTGTCATGATTATTTGATTTATGCATATTTGTCTACCCAGCAAAAACCAAGTCCTGGTGAATGCTTTTCATGATTAGTTTCATGTATCTGGAATAGTTTCAGCATTCTTCTTTGTTGTTGTTGTTGGTTTTTTGTTGTTGCTATCTCATCTCAGTGCCACCTCAGTCTCCATTCACAGTCACATCTTGTTTGTCTGTCACAGCTATGGCACCAACAGTCCAAAAGGCGCCATCATTACCAAGTTGTTATGAGGTGACTCACAAGAGGAGACACTGCATAACTGCCAAGTCACTTTAATGATATTCAGTGGTGCTTGGTTTGATCACACATGTGCAGGACACTACTTATCAAGCCCCTTGCTGACCAGAATAATTGCTTAGTTATGGGCCTGTGTGAGTGAGCAAACTCCATAGCGGGTGCCACCAAGTCTGTCCAACGACAGTCCCTATGAACTTAATAATAATGACAACTTGATTTGCATGCTGCTTCAGTTCCATTATTGAAATAGGTCTCAAGACTTTTCTGTTTAAAACTGCCTGTTGACAGAACCATTCCTCCTTGCATCACAGTTTAATGTTGAATCTGGTTGATTGTCTATTCATATGCTTGTGTGTGCGTTTTGTGTGTGTGTGTGTGTGGGGGGGGGATGTGTGTGTGTGTGTGGGTGTGTGTGTGTGGTGTGTTTATGTAGTTATGTACAAATACATGCCTATATCTTTATTGTGAATGTGCCTTTTTTGGTTCATCCAAATGAAGAAGAAAAGCAGTAGCAAATTTTCAGCCTTGCTACAGAATACATGAGTAAAATGGATATTCCTTCACCTAGTGATTGTACATGTATGCTTTCAGAAAATCAGTGGCAGTACTGTGCCCAGCATAGTACAGACGATGGAAACAAAGAAGAAGCCTCCCACTTACTTCAACACAAACAAGTTCACCAATGGTTTCCAAAACATTGTCAGTGCCTATGGCATTGCCTCCTACAGAGAGGTCAATCCAGGTATGAGTTTTGCTTGTATGGATGTGTTCAGGGAGTAGTGTAAACACACTTTATCCTTTATAATTACGATGTTGGAATATAGTCTTTTATTCTAGTCTTTGACAAATGTCAGCAAAAGTAGTGTTATACTTTCTGTCTTGCACCAAAAATTTAAAGGTCTGGCATGAGTCAGAAAAGGCAGGAGATATATAATTACTCTGTCAGTAGAATGAAAAAATTGAAATCTGTAGGTAAGAAAGACTCCTGATTCAGAACAATTATGATATTGGTCATTGTAAATGGTACATTGGAGGTAAAAATTTCGTATATATATATGTCGTTTTGAGAGACATTCACAACTAGTAATGATGTCGAAAGTTCGAAGTGATGCATAGCTTTCAAAGATCCAACAAAAACAACTTAAACAAGAGCCAGAGGTGCTAAAAGGAATTCTGTACCTTGTTTTCAGCTCTGTATACCATCATCACCTTCCCCTTCCTGTTTGCCATCATGTTTGGTGATGCTGGGCACGGCTTCATCATGTTCTGCTTTGGCCTTTTCATGATCCTTAACGAGAAAAAAAAGTTCCTTAAACAGCGCTCGGACAATGAGGTAAGACCTATTTTATTGTTCATATATTGTCGAACATGTTTCTTAACCTAACTGCATGTTCACATGCGTGTTTGAAATTTTATCATTGTTGTTGAAAATGTTCATGAAACTCCAAATGATTGGTGACAGAAATCCACAGGTCTCACAATGTATCAGGTTAAATGTTTTTCTCCACATTTGCTGTTTTCTTTTTTTTTTTGCAGAGTATGACCAATGCAAGGCATGTTCTTCTTTATTTTTTTTGTTATCTAATGAATAATGAAATGATAAATGACTACAATTCTATGCATAAGTCATTTTGATGGAAATGTGTTACAGAAAAGGTAGGGATGCTAATCCTGCTGTGGAGCTCACAGTTTACAATGTTTTTTTTTTTAACTTTAGTTATTTTCTGATGCATTCTTCCTTCTTCAGTCTGCTTTTAAAGATAGATCTAGATGCAAAGTGAGGCGACTGCAGGCAGAAATCTAAACAAATTTGTAATTAATAGCAAACCACCAAGAAAACGTAAGCAAACGAATCACAAGACAAAACATGACGCGTTTCGACCACTTAGGTCTTCTTCAGGCAAGATACAAAAAAAACACTCAGGAGAACGAAAATAAACGAGCAATCACTTAACTTCATTCACTTCAGCGCCAGATGGATGTGGAATGAAAACGAAGCTGTAAGAAGGAGACAATGTGTGGGTTGAGGTAGTAATGATGATAGTTATTACTGATAGGAATAATGATAATTGTAATGATGATGATCATAATATGAAAATAGTAGATAAAGACAGGATTACTACCACTTTTGGTGATAATATTGTAATAGCAGTTGTAGTATGGGAGAAAGGAGAGTGGGTTAGAGGATTCTTAAACTGCATGGTTGCTGTGGCAACAGTCTTAGTGTTGATGGCGATGGTGATGTTAATGGTAGTGATGGTAATATCAATAATAACAATCATATTGATAATAATGATGATACGCAAACAATTATAGTAACAGTAATGGTAACAGTAGTACTGATATTTTTGTTCTAAAGGAAAAGAAAAGTATTTTATTGATGTATACTTGCACAGATCTGGAACACTTTCTTGGGTGGCCCGGTACATCATCATCATGTTGATGGGTCTCTCTCTCTGTCTACACTGGCTTCATCTACAATGACATCTTCTCCAAGTCCGCCATTTTTTTGGCTCAGCATGGAGAATGAATGACTATGAGTAAGTGACTGAACTTTTACACAAAAAGATAGTATGCTTGATTGTAGACTTGAACAGTTTATTGTCTTTTTACAAAGTAGAAGTGAAATGAAAATTTTTGTGCCTGTATCATGGCTGCATGATTTGCACATGCACACACACACACACACACACACACACACACACACACACACTCATACACACACACACACACACACACACACACACACACACACACACACACACACACACACACACACACACACACACACTGAGAGTTGAGCCATCTACTGTTTTCCTCCTTTTATTTTACTACTAAATTCAACGATGGACACGGCTTGTCTTGCTTTATCAAGTCCGGTTTTAGTTTATTTTGCATCTGCCTCTTTTCTCACCTGCTACTGTGCTAGCTTATGAGACTAATCATCACTGTGCAAACACCAGCATGCATGTGCTCTTTCTGACTTGCAACCATAATGAAATTTTTCATTTTTACATGGTTTTCGTTTGTTTCTTTATAAATGTCTTGGTAAATTTTATGTTCTGCTGTACTTACAAGCATTCTGGTTGTGTTGCAGCAATGAGACAATTGAATGCTGCGAGGATTTGACACTTGATCCCCTGGTTTTCTACAGAAACAACACACCCTATCCCTTTTGGCCTTGATCCGGTTAGTATGTATATGTGGATTTGTGTGTGTGTATGTACATATGTGTGAGTGCGTGCATGCGTGCATGTGAGTGTGTGTGTGTGTGCAGTATGTTTCCAGTTGAATGAACCTACTAATTAGAAGTGGGACTGTTTCTCAAATTTGCCAGTTTCAGTGGATACAAAATCTTATGTCTTCCCTTGCTTTGTTTGCTTCCACAGAAGAAAACAATCAAAGAATCAGGAACGTATACATGGAAAGCAATTTCAGCTGCAAATCAATCATCAGGAAATAGTTCATTAATTGTAGTATCACATCAGTATTTTGGGAACAGAGTTTTGAAGAAATGGTGATGGTCAAGTTAGACATTGTTGAGCATGAGGAAACTTGCGAAGAAAAAGCTCCCAAAATTCTTAGAGGTGGCATTGGACAGAAAAGGCTGTAAGAGAAGAAAGCTCAGTTGTTACATAAGAAAGTTAACATAGGAAAAATTAAAACTTTGCTGGGAGTTGCTAATTGCATCTGTCAGTGGAAAATAAACTACTTGGCTAGAGGAAAGACTGCACTAGGAGATCATGTACACTCAAGGAAACTCACCACTTTATGTGTTGTTTTTAAGGTTGATTCTTGGATTAAGCACATACCCTAGGTTATGTTGGATGAGTGTAAATGTATGATGATATAGAATTACAGAACTGGGCGTATTTTTAAATTGTATGCCTCGAAAAGTGTGGAAGTGCACAATTTTCAACTCACATTTTAGAAAATTTCCAGGGAAATCCCTTAAATTCCCTCTTTTGCAGCACTGTCTCAGTCCCACGCCTAATTAGTAGAACTTAATTGTCTATCTGTGCAAGTGCAGCTATTTTGGTGGAGAACGCATTTGTTTTATTTATTTGTTTGCAGATTTGGCAGGCTTCAAAGAATAAGATTGGCTTCCTGAATTCTCTGAAGATGAAACTGGCAGTCATCATAGGCATTTCACAGATGTTTTTTGGCATATGCCTGAGTCTCTTCAACCATCTGTAAGTCCACTATACTCATTTGCTCATACTGCATTGTCCTAACTGGTGTATAGCCAGTAGTTCATAATAACTTTGTGTTACTTACTCAGCACATATCTTTATACATTAAATTATCAAAGGATCTGGGATATGATATGAGCCAGAAAATAAGTACATATGACTTCTCATCAATGACCTGAAATCTCACTAGCTTTTAAAAGGATGGAATCTTATTAAGGAGTTTATCTAATGTAGACAACGGGAAAATGGTCTGGGCAAAAAGAATGTTTCAAGGCAGTAAGTCTCGTTTGATAAGGTCTTTTTGAAGGATGGGCAGAAAAGGAGACGTAGGCATTGGAGGGGGGGGGGGGGGGGGGGGGGGGGTGGTGACAGGGAGACTTCCTTTATGGGTATCATATCATATTGGCAGATGTAGACTTGAAGCAGTGAGATAAAAGTTTTGTGCTTCTTGACTGATCAACAAAACAACGCCTTTTGAAATGTTTGTGTAAGCCATGCAGTATTTGTCAGACTGACTTTGTGGTAAAAGACCATGGTCTGAAAAATACATAAAGCAAAAGTACATTTTGAGAAATGAACTATAGTCACGGAAATGTGGAATCAGAAAAAGGAGAGACAGTGTGTTCATTGTGAACACCATTGATATGTGTGTCATTGATATGTGTGATGCAGGTACTTCCGTAAATTCCTCAACATCTTTGTGGAATTCATCCCTGAAGTCATTTTCTTGGGCTGTCTGTTTGGCTACCTTGTTGCGATGATCTTCTACAAAGTGGATCGTTTTCAAACCTGAGGACTCAGAGTGTGCACCAGCTCTTCTCATACGTACGTGTGATTATTTCTTTCCAAGATTTAATTTACATGTATGTTACACATCTCTTTGCCTCCTAAAAGTTTGTATTACTTTGTGTTTACCCTGTGGCATAACAGACACTGGAATCTAAACTGCTTTTGATCAAATCTCTTCAATTTCCTGTCTGCATTTTAAGTTATGGTTGATTAAGAACACTTAAGGTTTTTGTTTTCAGCATTGGACTTGAAGCCTCGTAATATCTCAAAACTTTATACAGAACTTATAAGGCAGTTGACAGTTTTAAACAGATGTGAAGTTCATGAAACTTTAAAATATAGGTAAGTGTGAACTTATTAACATTTGGCATCTGACCAGCTTTAATAGTGCAGTGACTAGCATGTTGTGGATTTCTGTTTGGGAGCTCGTGGGTTTGATTCCCATCAGAACCCATTTATATTCATGGGATTTTTTCAGTTCCTCCCCAGAATTGAGTTTGCTATAGACTGAGTGTGGAAGACTTGAACCACACAGCTGAGTTTCATCCTCTGAATGGATGTGTCTCTGAGAGTGTTGTTCAAATTTCCTGACCAGTACTGCAGGTGTCTGTAACTCTCAGGCCTGTTATACATCGGAATAAATTATGAAAGTTTGTGTAGAATACAGCGTTTTCATGCAGTCTAAGATCAGAAGGAACTCCACATCATCATTTTCACTATCCTTGTCCTCACCAATCACCATTTTTAAAACGTCTCAGATACTGTGGCCCTGCATGCCTTGCTTTCATGGTGACACAAATTTAGATTTTTTCTCCATATCTGTGCCCTTGGGAATTTGTGAGAAGGTCAGTGGTATAAGCTAGTTCATGGGGACTGTCATTGGACAGATGTGGTAGCACCCTCCAGAGGAAACTCAACCTTGTGGGCTTTGCCCCTAAACAATTACTGAGAGCAATCAGAGAGCTTTGTAGGCGATGTTGCGTATGTGCCGGGTCAGAACAGACCCACTGAAATGACTTGGCAGTACCGCTTTGATTCACCCTGTGGGTTGTTGGTGCTGGGTGCAGTGGGACAAGCTAGGGTGTGATTGTAGACAGACAGGGGCTGGAATGAGCCATGAGGGGATAATGCCACTGGAGTGGCACAGAGGGACAGAGTAAAAAAAAAGAAAGATTTGGCATGTCTGTGTGTGTGTGCACGTGCGCATGTGCGTGTGTGTGAGTGTGATGCTGTGAAAGAGAGACATTTTTCTCCACTTTGCATTTTGCTGTTCACAAGCATTTCATTGTCACTGGAGCATAAAGAGGGGTCCATAAATTCTGTTTCACTTTTTTTCTTCGCCTCTTCTGATTCTGATTATTACATTATCTTGCAGAATACATCAACATGTTTATGATGAGCTATACTGACCACCTAAAGGCAATGAAACAGGGGATCCTACAGTTAGCTGTTCTCAGTGGACCTTTTACGACAACCAGGTAACAAGGAGCACTGACATTGTGTTTGCCATTCACGATGTTATTACACTAATCTGTTTCAGTTACCTGCCGTGATACGCACACACACATGCGTGCACGCGTGCGCGCACGGGCACGCTCGCACACACACACACACACACACACACACACACACACACACACACACACACACAACATTGATAAGGAATATGCTGGTCTATTCTCATTTAAATTTTTTTAGTAAAATTAAGACTGGAATTCAGTCTTATTACTCAGATTGCAGACATATAAGCACACATTCAATGACTAACGATATCTGTGGCTCTTCAAATTGAAAGGATATTATAAATCTTGATATCATTCATATTAAGTTAACAATTTGTACATAACACTTCTACATTAAAGAAAATAGAAGCCAATATGAGCATATATGATAACTTGAAAAAATTTGTTTTGGAACTTGAGTCAGGAAAGTTGTTCTTGGAGGGAAATGGAAGTACTCAAATAAAAGATTATTCTTAATCTGTTGAATATATTAAACACTATTGTCTGTATCCAGTCTGAGTATTGAAAAAAAAAAAATCTGATTATAAGAAAGAACATAAGAAAAGATCTAGTTGTGTTGAAGTGGAAGAAGATAAGTGATTCTTGTTCATTTTCATTGTCCTGAGTATTTTGTATCTTGCCTGAAGAAGACCTAAGAGGTCGAAACAAGTCATGTTTTGTTCTTGTGATTTGTTTGTGTACGTGTTTTGGCAGTGCGTTATCACTAACGTTTTAAATTTGTAAGAAAAGATGATAGGGGAACTCTTTTCCTAAACAGTCAAGTCTTGTTTTATGAAACATGGAATGAGTTGTTTCTCTCTGTTGACAGCAAATCATTCAGACAGTGTTTGTGATTGCGGCAGTCCTGAGCGCACCTGTTTTTGCTTCTGGTTAAGCCCTACGTTTTGCGTGCCAGGCATAACAGCAAGATGAGGGTAGGTAGTCTGTGTTGCATGTTAGCATGTTTCAGGTGTGTTTGATTCAGATATTTTCAAAGTTTCATGCTGATCAGGCAAGTGTCGATTGAATCATGATGCAGTTTAAATTAAGAAAATGCGTGTATAGTCTTATTAAAGAATGCATAGACATATACTTAGAGATATATGCTCAAGAACTTCCTTTTTTAGAGATCTTAGTTTACAAACCTTATGTACAAGTTACTTAAGTATCTTGCAAACAAAGACTTATTCAAGTTTATGTGAGTTCACTGCTGTCTTAATCTTTTATTCTTTTTTTTTCCAGAGAGCAGGTCATATTGGTGCTAAGTCAACTGACCATCTGATCTCCAATGAAGTTTCAGAAGAGGTGAGCTTTCTTACAGCAGTTATAGCCTGTTGACAGGGTAGCAACTTGTGAGTTGATATAGTTATCCCTGGACAAGACTGGCAGCTGTATGTCAGGGCTGATGTGTCACAGGGATGTGTTTCTGCCGTACATTTAATCTTGGTGGCTCTGTGGTTTTGGTTCATAATGGCTCGACCCAGTCCACTCTCTTTTGCCTCAAGTATACTTTCTATTGTATGGAATTCATTTTTTTGAATTTTATGCTGCCCTCCGGTTTTTCTCTGAAATCCTCATCTACTTTTTCTCATCTCACATTCTGTTTTAAAAATGGAATATTAGTCATGTATTTCGGTTTCTGATTTAACTATGCAGCATCCGAAATGTTGATGATATTTTCATGGTATAGAATACTTAAAATATGAAGTAATTTATCTGGATTTAATTCGCTAGACTTGTAAAAATATATATATTCATCTGATTTCTTTGTAATAAATGTCAGAGATTCCATCAGGCAGGCACAGAGAACACGCAGACAGACAAAAAGAGAATACTTGACAACACCATACAAACTGAAGTAATTTAATGCCTGTTATCGCAATGATGATATGTTATATTCAACTTAAGCAACATACCAGTGAGGACAATGTTTCTTTGGTTTTTGTTTTTTGTTGTTCTTTTTTCCCTGCACAATTCTCAGATTTTACAATATTTGAAGGATAAGTAGAGCAGGCCATACTCAGATGGTTGAGTGTCCACCTGCAAAGCTGATGATTGTGAGTTTGAACCTGTCATGGGTTTGGATTTTCTCAGCTTGAAAAACCATCACTTTCCACCTGACAGTTCAGGTTAAAAGTGGTGGTAGGAGAGAGATGGGCATCACCTTCCATTATAGTGTACCCAAGATGTGGTGAATATCTGACCATTCTCTGCCCCAACAGCCAGTAGTCTATGGGATTTGTTTTTTTAAAAAGAATACTGCCTAGGTCAGGATTGTTTTGGGGGGGCAGGATTGGTAATTTTACTGCTTTTATACAAAGTAGCACAAGCTTGACCACAAGACATCTCAGACTGCCTCTACAACTGCTCTAATCTGTACAACACTATACACCGGATTTGTACAACAGCACAAGCAGAAAAACATACTTGATTAAAGTACGCAGTTAAGGTTTAGATATTCTGAAATTTTCTCTCTTTTTTTCAGTAACAATTTTTACAAAGTTTTTAAGTGCAATGGTCAGTTGACCATTTCACTGTGTAATGATTTGGCGAGTTATCCCTTTACTGTAATGTGTTTCATTTCTTAAGTGCATAAGACAATGAGAAAGGGGGATTTAATTGCAGTGCATTGTCCTTGAAGTGACTTCTATCAGAGGATCCTGTTTTGAGGGTCTCTTCTGGTACATATCCACTTTGTGTGAGCCAGAGGCAGTTGGTCCACTTCAGCTTTTATATTCATTTGTGACCTATTTTCCATCTAGCCTTTTGTCAGTTTTGTGTGTAGTGTGTTTCCAGAATTTAGTCACGTTTGAATATTGACCCAACAAACAGCACAGATGTTGATTGGCTGGGGTTTTTGTTTGTTTTTGTTTTTGTCAAGCTGTTTTGGTGACAGACAAATGAACACATACATGTGGCTATGATACATTATTCAGTTACACATGCTATGCCTGAGTTGCAGGATAATGTAGATGCATGGCTGGTTTATGATAATGAATTAAATCAGTTAGCGACTTAAGTGGTTACTTGCATACCTCTTGTTGAATCCATTATTTCTCTCATTGTAGCTATACCTTATTTTTGTACGTCTACCTTGACAGTAATATGATTTTGACCTCTCTTTTCCAGCTGCTGTAAGGTAGAATCTGTGCTGATATGTAAATTGCTGTCTGTATAAAAGTTTTAATTTTGTGTGCATTGCTTTGAGTCTATGTGTTTAAATTTGTTGTTGAAAAAAAAAAAAAATGAAGGTCTTGATACTTTATAGTCTGAAGTGATGCATGTAAAATGATTTGTATGTTCAAAGCGGTTAAGTTTTCCTAGACAATTTGTGAAGTTGCATGAAACTTGCATGGGTCTATGGATGTTTGCATGTATATTTAACACCTTCCATGTGTATTTAGGTATTCAGTTTGATTCTATGTTGTTCCTTTGAGCAAAACCACACCGCCAAAATTAAACTTCTGAATGCTCAAATTGCTGTAAATATAAAAACACAGATTTGATGAAAACAAACTCCCTTTAAGTTTCTTTCGTGTTGTTAACCTCAGAGGCTGTTCATACATATAATGCATACTGGAAAACTGTGTGAAAATCTTTAATATTAATTGTATTGTTGTGATGTGTTTCAGCTGGGGAGGAGGGGGGGTCAGATTTTACCACTATGTCATGAATATGACACTCAGCCTGAAAAAAAGAATTAAATAAGTAAATTCAGGTTTATGAAAGTATGTGAAAACACCTGTTTTGATAACAGCAAAACGGAATTTTGTGCACAATGTTAAAAGATGTTTAAAATTGATCTGAAAGAGGCCTCGTTTTCAAAAACCAGAGCTTTAACAGAATTGTTTGCACTGGCTTCACTTTCCTCTTCTAGTCCATTCATGTGTGCTGTGCTGCATGGTACAAGTTTTGTGTGTGTCTGGTTGTGGTGTCTTGTGCTGACTTGAGCTCATCCTGGTGTGTATATACATGATATATATCAGAAGAAGAGAGCAGGAAAACAGGATGCCCAGGCCCATTCTGAGGTGGATGTGGGGGTAAGTGGTTAGCTAGGCCATGTAGGTCACTTTTTGCCCTGCTTACTCGCTGTGCATCCCTCCCCCCATTTGCTGATGAATACATTCATAGTTACACTGAATCTGATATCACTGCGAAGATTAATGACTGTGAAAGTTGTGGAATAAGTTCCCACTAAATAGTTATGGCTTTGTGATTAAAGTCTGTCTGTCTTAAGTTTGTCTCTTTCAAATTTGCAATTTTAATCTTTCATCCTCTGCCCACCTATTTTTGTGTTTATGTCTGGTCTGATATTTTTTTTTCTTTCCATAACTCTTTCTCTCTGTCCCCCAACCTTCTGAAGACTCTATGCCCACATTTCTCCCAAACTTTGACATATGCACTTTTTTAAAAATAGGAAAACACATTTTCACACATGAAACTGATCTGGACATTTTTTTAAACAGTCAATAATCTAGAAAGATGTGGTCCAAATGAAAGACATGTCAGCAAGATCCCCTAGTGTTAATTTTCACTGTTATGCAAAATCAAAAGGAATTAAAGTTACAGTTTTTATAGGGTAGCTTTTAATGCTTGCTTTTTACTGAATTTTTGTGCTGTTCTTGAATCATAGAAATTGTAGAGTTTTTAACAGGACTTTGACATTTGTTTAGATACATATTCACACTGTATAGTAATCATTGAATGATGATTATTGAATTGAAACCATTATGCTACAGCCGTGATTCCCTGCTTCTGCTGTAGAAATGTGGTAGTAATTTCATTCACCTTTTGTTATTTCATACTTTCTAACACATACATATTTCCTAACCTCCTTTTTATATTAGGGGTGGAATCTCCACTGAGGCTGAAATGAATTTATTGTTGCTATGAAGCTATAGGTGCTTTTTAGATTTGTTAAAAAATGGAATCTATCTCTCTTGATTCTGTGTATGTGGCTTGTTTTTTGTATGTGGTGATAAGCTTTGGAAGATATGTTTGCTCAGCAACATCTGTTTTCAGCCTGTGGTTGTGACCTTGTACGATCAGAATTACTATTGACATCGGAGTGCATAATCACCATTTCAAAACTCTTCAGCATTTATAGTAGCAAAATTGAAAATTCTCTGTGATACACACCAGAGTGGTTTTCAGATTTTGAAAATATAGGGAACGCATGTCTCGGGAATGTGACATATAAGTATGTCTTTTTTTTTCCTTCAAAATAAGAGCAAAAGTTCATAAAATGTTGTGCCAAGCACAATACAAGTGTTTGCAATATTGCTTAAAGTTAAATCTTTAAGAGATTCACAGTGTTTATCTAAGAAAACAGACAAACAAATAATTGATTGCATCTGAGGCCCAGAAAACATATGCAGACACTCTCAGGGAAATACACACACACACACACACACACACACACACACACACACACACACACACACACATGTAGGTATGTAGTAGCATCTAGGAACAGAATTGTTTTCATTTTTGTTTTGTTTTTTTTTTGTGAATTGGACTTGAAAGACGGAGCTTTTAGTACTATAACTATGAGAGTCTGAAAATAGGGATGTTCTTGGAAGGAAAAATAGGGTCATAATGGTTATTCACCACAGGGAATTACATGAAAGGCATGTAAACACATGTTAGAAGCCCGCGCAATGGAACACAGACTTGGATAAGCAAAGACTGTGATGAATGGAAGTGACGTATTTGTCGCAATTACCTTGCACATTCTTAGTTTTTAAAGGATGAAGAGACATCATGGTGCATTCCATGTGTGATGAACCACTCAGCATTGAACATTTTTATGTATGTTGGGATGTATACCACAAGAGGTGCAAGCATCTTCTTCTGGATTCCATGAAGAATGTGTTTCAAGACATCCCCTCCTGATGTTTGTAATTTTTGTTTAATCACTATTTTTTTAATTGATCTGACTTAAACAAGTTTAGTTACAGGTTTTGTTTGAGATCTGTCTTAGCATTCCACACTTTGACTTGTCATTTCCAGTTTTTCCTAGTTCTGTGTTGAACTTGCGGGCAGCTTGATGTGGTTGGGCTATAAACAACACGAAAACAACTCATTTGAGCTGTGATCATTGCATTTTTTCTGAACCGCACATTCACACACACACACACACACACACACACACACACACACACACACACACAATATCATGTTTAGACAAAGGTTGTGCCTATCTTGTCCTGTCACTTGCACTCAAGTACAGACAGAAATTGGCTTTCTCTTTATGCTGCTGAGCTGTCATCATTGCATTTTTTTCTAAACCAAACACGCATGCGCGCATACACACACACACACACACACACACACACTCACACTCACACACACACACACACACACACACGCGCACACACATTCCACATAATGCCACCTCACAATTCATTTAGCCATTACTGAAAGGCTCCTGTAATTGGAGGCTATTGTTGTGTATTATCACTCATAATTAAAACATGTACCTAGCACAAGGTAACTTTCTTCTGTATTTTGATACTTCCAGCATGGAGCAGACCTTCCCATTCTAATGGTTTTCACTGGCTTGTTGTGGTACTGTCACTGTCAGCATGTTTTGTGAGCTGTTCACAGCCTTTCTGTGATAGTTGCATTTGTGAACTTCGGTTTAGAGTATCAGTAGAAATGTGTAGAAAAAATATTGTCCATATAGTTGTTAGAAGAGTTTTTTTTTGTAGGATCATGATATTTCTCTGTGGCTTTCGCTTTAATTATGATGATGTGTAATCATTATTTGCAGCTTTGAAGAGTAGCCATAGGTATTGACTGCCATTTTTATATGTTTTGATAATATAACATTGTCAGTCATACACAAGGGCTAGAAAATTTGTGAGGGGTTGCTTTCTGTACACCTGTATGCTTATGTCGAGTTGTTTACAGGGCTCATGCAGAGTAATATATGAGGTCTGATGCTCTGTAAATAATTGATCATGTAGACTTTGACTTCTGAATGGGAATGTATACTCAGAGGCATAAAAAATGGGAAAAATAGAGACAGTGCACAATTGTTCACATGGTGAACAGGATGTAAGCAATGTCGATAGCGTGCAACATTAGCAGTACATGGTGTCTTGGCCGGTTGTAACCTCGTAACAGTGGGTGAATGTTGCCGGGTCAGCGTTTTGGGCACGAGGAGTGCATTTGCCATGTGGACTACCTATGCCACGTGCATCAATGCGAATTACAACTCAGTGCGGCCCCGATTGTGGGGCTATAAATTTCCAACCCCCCCAAAAGTATAAATTATCCCTTCCAGCGGCGCCAACATAATGCCGAGACTTTCCCGTCAAGATCATTGCATAACAGTGGGGCAACTGCAGGCCAGGGTTCCAATGAGGCAGGTCGCTGTCGCATTTGGAGTCCACATTTCCACCATCTACCACCTTCTGGACCACTTTCAAGCAAGAAACACCACTGATGACAGACCGAGAAGTGGCAGACTGAGGGTCACCACAGCAGCCCAAGACCGCCATCTTCTGCATCAGCATCGAAGGGAGCCTTACCAAACCACTGCCAACACAGCCAGGAACACCGTCGGCAACCATGGCAGGCCAATCAGCAGCAGGACCGTGCGTCGCCGACTGAACACAGTTGGTCTCCAATGCAGGCGTCAAGCCCGGTGACCTATCCTGACACTCCAGCATCGCCAGAGCCATCTGCAGTGGGCACAGATCCACGTGCATTGGCGCCATCAGGACTGGGACTGAGTCCTCTTCAGTGACGAAAGCCGGTTCTGCGTCGACCTAGGCGCTGGCCGCATCCGGATCTGGAGAAGAGCGGGGGAGCGCTTCACGGATGCCAACATCACAGCAAGGGATCCATGGGGGGTGGTGAAAGCATCATGATCTGGGGGGCTATCGGCATGAATCGCCGTATTGGGCCAGTCATCTTCCAGAATGTGGGTCCAGGACGTGGTAACGGGGTCACTGCTGTTCATTACATCGACCAAGTTCTGAGGCCCAACGTCCTGCCGCATTTCCAGCGGCATTCACAGAACCTGTTTCAGCAGGACAACGCAAGGCCGCACACTGCCCATGCTA
The DNA here is from genome assembly GCA_016801955.1 of Conus betulinus. Classification (NCBI taxonomy): domain Eukaryota; kingdom Metazoa; phylum Mollusca; class Gastropoda; order Neogastropoda; family Conidae; genus Conus; species Conus betulinus. The sequence continues at coordinate 1,192,505 of JADBJO010000025.1, forward strand.
GGCAGAACTTCCTGAGGCAGAACAACATCAATCTGCTGCCTCATCCAGCCCGTTCTCCCGACCTTAACCCAATAGAGCATTTCTGGGATGCCCTTCAGAGGCAGTTGAACCAGCTCAACCCCAGACCCCAGACAGCAGCTCAGTTTTCTGTCGCTGTGGGCCAGGTGTGGTGACAAGTCCCCCAGAGGCAGACCAACACTCTGGTGCGCTCGATGTACCGCAGGTGCACGGCTGTGATCAATGCTCGAGATGGTCACACCAGAAACTGACATTCTGCTGTTAACACAGGGTCAAGGTCAAGTTCATGTGATCTTATTTTCTACCAGAATGAACTTTGAAAGGACACTTTTTGCGTATTTGATTGCTTTTTCGCACTTTCTATTCCCAGTTCAAAGGAATCGTTGGCCAAATTAAATAAAAATTTCCATGCAGTGTGTTTTTATGCCTCTGAGTATATTAGAGTATTTAGTTTTTCACAGTTACATGGAAATGTTTTATTGGATGTGGTATAACCACGCCTGTTAGTGGTCATGTATTTCGGCATGTTACTTCTTTCTTTGCAATATGTTTTGTGTCATGTAAATGAAAAATTGTTCAGGGGAAAAAATGAAGAGGGGTACGAGAGGGGGAAGGGTGTGTGTGTGAGACAGGTGTGTGGAAGGGAAAAGAAGAGGGACAGGAGAGAGGTGGAGGGGAGTGAGAAGGGATTGGGGCAGGAAAAACACTTGAATGTATTATATATCTCTTGTGTTTGATCGAGTTTGTGTCAAATTGTCAGAACACACAGAGATGTTCCTGAATCTCGAAGCAGCACATAAACTTAACAGTTGACTGCTTGTCTGAGAAGCAGCAAGACTTTTGTAACTCAGTAATCATGAAGATTGAAGATGGAACTCATGCATGTGCAAAAATGAAGCTTATTCGCTGTAACTGAGCTAATGATTCTATTGAGTGATGCACTGCTGTATGTAACCTGTTAGTACATGTAATTCTTGACATCAGAATCTTTCTTTTTTTCAGCATGAAATCAAATGAGTGTTGTTGTTATGTTCATAAAGTTTGGTAACAGCGAGCATTTGCATCTGATTTGTATCAGAAAATTGTATTCTTTGAGAGGGACGTTATGGTGGATGACAAATATTAAGTAATCAGGATATTCAGTGTGTTAAACAGTGGTATCATTGCTTATTCTCTTAACTTGACTAGCTCTGTTGTGGTTAAAATAAGAATTAATTTAATATGTTTCATTGTTGATTATTATTTCTTGCCAGCCTGAGAAGGAAACAGATTCCAGCTGCATGGTATAGGCTGTATATTGTCTGTATATCTTGCCTTGCACTTTTTTTTTTTTTTTCATGTTTTATATACTCATGTCTTTTTGTTGATTTTAGCATGTGAATCCAGCCTTTGACAAAGAAACACAGGTAAAGAGTGTTTGAAGGCTTCGACCTGTTGACCTCAAGAGGTCGTTGTCTGCATTTACTGATCCTACTGCTGCTGTTGCCCTTTATATGCTCATAACTCATTCATCATGCTAGCTGGCTTTGACCTGTTTGTCGTCACATGCAAATTTTCCCATAATGGAAGTTAAATACTGATTCTAATATACAGTTTTTTTACTCTGAGATATTTGTTTTAAAAATACAAAAACTAACAGTTGTGATAGATATTATTTTTATTGAACTTGTTCCCACGTGCTTCATATCATGAAACTCTGAGCCATATTACATATCGTACATTGTGCATCATATCTCGGAGTCTACGTGAGCAACTACTAATACCATTTTGAAATAAATGCAAGTGGTATCCTGGTGCTTTATTTGCGCTTTTCTTTTCGGTGGATATGTCGGAGCCACTAGAAAGTGGAAAGCTGTCTTTTCGAGGAAGAGTAAGTTGCATGTCTTGTGTTGTTTGCTGTATTCTGACAGTGGCTGAATATGTTCAAAGATTTTTTTGAACTTGATAAAAGTTGAAAAAAAAAAAAAAAATCAAACAAACAGAAAAGAAACAAAAAACTGTCTGTTGAACTGCTTGAATAAGAATGACTTTTGCAACATGTTTCTGACAGCAAACGGTAGTTCCTTGACTTTTGGAAAGGTAGCTGTCAACACGCCCCCGCCCCCCCCACCCCCCACCCCCACCTTTCTCCTTTTTAAAAATTCAAGTTATCAGGAATTTAAATTCAACAGAGCCAGCCCAAAAAGTAGAGTGATTTAAGAAATGCGTTTTACTTTGAGATATGATTGCCTTTCATTTCCTGATTTGAATTGTTACAGTTTATTTTTTTTTCTTCCATAAATTGGTTGACTGGATGAGACTAATTATTGCTTACTAACTAATTTAACTTTTGCTTGATTTGTTAAACATGTCTCTTTCTCCTTTAAGGTGTTTTAGATTTGTTTGTTTGTAACTTTAACCAGTCAAAATAGAGAGCTCAAATGAATATTGGATAGTTATTATGATTACTCTTGGTTCAAAGGTTCGTGTAAAGTTATATGAGGGTTAATCATTCTTGAATGAAAACAGCACTGACCAGTGGTTTATTTCACTTTTGCTGTTTGAAATATTCTCAGTGCACTGCCATATATTTTTGAGTTGTTCTGTCAACAAGTCTTCTTTGTATAAAGGCCTGAAACGCTGGAAAATAGCAGTTCCCAGGACAGCCGTGTGTAGAATTGATGGCTGGCAAGATATATTTCTTCAAGTAGGGAAAAGGAAGAAGTCACATGGGGCGAGTTCAGGGAAGGAGGGAGGGTGAGGAAATGATTCATGTATTTTCTTTTGTCAGGTACTTGTATACCACTTCCCTGACTTGTCGGCAGGTGCATTCTCATACCTGTGTTAGGGTCTTGCTTTATTCTAAATGTGGTTCAGCTCAGACAGGACATGTTCTTTGTAGTACAGCCAGTGATGCTTTTTCCTTATCCATTTTTTTTTTTTTTTTTTTTTTTTGTAGTACAACCCCTTTTTCAACAAAGGAAACTGTGTACAAAACTTTCTGCGAGCAGCAATTTCTTCATTTGATTATTGGAGCACAGCTTTTGAGAGTGCCTTGTTTTGTGCTTTTTTCTCAGGATCAAAGCAAGGCCAATCCAAGTTTCATCACCAGTGACAATTTTTAACATGCAATCTCGAGTCACTTACATCATAGGCCAGAAGTAACCATTTTGCATATTCCACTTTCATTTTCTTATGTCAGGATATGGGGTATCCAGTGCGTACAAATCTTTCCGTAGCTCAGCTTCAGACACTTTTCAAACTTACGGCCACAATTTCAATAGTCAGTCATGGGTCTTTCTTCACCAGTTCTTTAACACAGACAACAAACTACTTGTCTGTTACAGGAGGGGTTTTCAAACCCTGTTATGTTTAGCCATCAATTTTCCACAGGAGAACTGTTTTACCCAATTGTAGACTGTGGTGCATGAAGATGCAGGTGGTAGGATTTACAGTTTTAGATCAGTTAGAATGGATTAAGCAGATTCACCTCCACATGTACATTGTTTAACCATAAAAACTGTATTTGAGAACAATAGTCTTTTTGGTTTGCTTTTTTCCACCATGGGCAGTGTCCTTTAGTTGTGGTTGAAAAATTCCTGGCATGGGAAGAATGTGTATACAAAGAGTTTTGCTTTTTTTTTTTTAACACATATACATTTCCTATTGTTATAGTAAAAGCATCATTTGTTTTGAGCTGGATTCCAAGACAAAAAATATGTGCCTTATTTCTAGACTGAACAGCCCTCATATGTTTGGTAACAAAGGATTAATCATGTTTTCAATGCTTCTTGACATTTATGATTATTCTAACTGCATTCATTTACTTGAGCCTTGGTATATGCTTTTGCTGTTTGCTTTGTTTGTTTGTTTGTTTGTTTTTTTTAATGCTGACTAGTGAAGATATATGAAAATATGTACATATTTCAACTAATGATTAAGAATTTGATTATCTGACATGCACAATAAGCAGTTCTGATAGAGATAAAATCTGTTGATTAAATTAAACGCTCCTTTGCCATTTTCTTTATTATATAACATATGCTACATAATCAACTGAATATTTAAGTATGCCTTCGCAGTACAGATAGAAAAACGAATTGTTGTCTTTGGAAGTCTTGTTTCGTTCTAAGTGTCACTTTCTGAAGTGCATGGATTGTATGTCCAGCTTCCCCAGTGTTTGGCAAACCATCTTGCTGCTCGCAATCTTGTAGCATCCCACCTAGTATGACTGCTGCCTGTTGTCAAAATGTGTGTTTTTATGAAAACATTGCATGCTTTCACCAGAAAATTGGAAAGTTAAAAGCTGCCTTTGTGTTTTGTGTGGTGTCAACTTTCAGATGTAAGAAATTTCAGCATGTGTCTTTTGCCCATGGAATCTTATGTGAACACTTCATTTGAATCAGTTCCTATGAATATATCAAATAAGGAGGCGCACTAAAATGCCTTTTCAGAGCATTCATTTACACTTTTGTAGTTGATCTCAGTGCATCATGAGTAAACATCTTTTCAGAACAGATCTCTATTCATGTGAAGAAAACGAAAGCCCCTCACATTTATGGACCAAATGAAATATATCTTTTGAAATTGTAACATGTACACGTTTGGAATCTTGACTTGGTTTTGCCCTCCTGAACTGGAATGAAATGGAAGCTGATTGAGCTTAAAGTTTGATGAATAGCATGTCTGTTTTGATAGCTTTACTTGTCATCAGGAGTGATAGTGATAATGATAACCAAATAGCACAATTACCCTTAATGCTGAAAAATCACACTACTTATTCATGAAGACATAAGCAAAGTAAATATATATGTGGTAATGGTTAATTTGAACTTGCATAGATCATTGCAACAGCTTGCTTCTTGCTTTCATGGTTATGTTTGTGTACTTCAGTATATCGTATAGCTTGTCACCCTTATCCAAGCTGTTAGCAGAAAAGGATTTTGCACAGTGTGGTCGTAATAGTATTTTGATGATGTGCTAAATTCTGTCATTAGTGAATGCCTCTTGCAGTTGCCATTTGGAAATAGAAATATTGTTTGTGCTACAATGTTTTGACTATTTATCTGTATTTTGTATTGTCTATAAGAAAACAAATGACCAGAATTCTTTTGTTCATTTGCTGTGTTTAACTGTCATAAAATCAGCTTAGTTTTCTACTATATATCAAACTGTATCATCTTCGACCATTGACTTTACTTCAGTTGCATGCAAATGAAAGTAAGTTAATTTACCTTATGGGTTGGCAGCATAGTTGTAATGAGACTAACTCATACTGCTTCCTTGATTTTATATTTACATTGTAATATTTTCATTTTCATATTTTGATGATTTGATTGTAGTATTTCCATCCTTGTGTTTGCATGTAATACAAATTCTAATCTCCAGGCTACATTGGGAGGGATCTTGCGAGATGATGTGATGTGACTAATTCATATAGGTGGTGATGGTATTAATTTAAATGTCACCAATAAAATGTGTGTGTGTGTGTGTGTGTGTGTGTGTGTGTGTGTCTAGAGTTTAGAGTTTAATTTTGTAGCATGTTCTGTACGCTTACTTCTAGTTTTGTGTTGTTTCCATGTTACAGTGGAAACAGTAAGGGGCCAATGGTTCTAATGTCAAGAAAAAAATGTGCATGAATATGTGGATGTTTTGTAATACTGTTTGATAATTCATTACTTTCAGAAGTGTATCCAGACTGCAGAAATATTTCACAATGACAGTTCAATTGGTCCTGTATGCTAAGAAGTGGAATGTTGAATTATAACCAGATTGATTTGATCTTATACAGGCCTTAATCGAGCAAATCTTAACGAGCTAATCTAAATATATATGTACAAGCATGATTGAGATAAAATTTTCTTCATCCTCTATTTTGGATGTAAGGAAATATTCCAAGGTGTTTTAATTTTACACAGTAGTAGCGTAGAACAAAATAATATGATGAAAATTATTACTAGTAATGAAATGTTTTTTGCTGTTTTATTGTTATCTTTTATTGTAAATCTAGGAAATGTTTTGACTTTTGCAAGGTAAGTCCATTTACTTGAGTTTCACTAAGAAAAAAAAAAAAAGCATGGATTCAGTCATGCCATGACAAAGTTTGCCTATAGGTACCAGCCATCGTGGCGAAGTGGTTAGCGTCGTGGACTCCCGGCTGGGAGGTTGTGGGTTTGAATCCCGTCAGAGTCATGTGGTTTTTTTTTCTGCCCTGACCGGCTCCTACCCAGAGTTGAGTTTGCTGCGGACTCAGTTTGAAAGACTGGGACCACACAGTCGAGTTTCATCCACTTAATGGATGCATTTCTGAGAGTGTTGCTCAAATTTCCTGACCAACACTGCAGGTGCCTGTATCTCTCGGGCCAGGTTGACGCAGGGATATGTTATGAAAGGAAGCGTAGAGTACAGCCCTGTCATGTAGTCTCAGACCGAAATGGAAATCCGTAGCATCATCTTGATCATCCTCATTCTCATTGATCAGCATAAAAAAGTCTCAAGTTCTGTGGCCCTCATGCCCTGCTCTCATGGTGACCTCAATTTTAATGTCCTCTCCACAACTGTGGCCATGGTTTGGTTCCATCGGGGTCACTGGTATCGGCGAGTCCATGGGGGCTGTCATTGGACAGACATAGTGGCGCCCTGTGGAGGGAGAGCTCACTCACACCGGCTTCATGACTAAGCAATCATTGTCGTCAGTAGGGGGCTTAGTAGGTGGTGTCCTGCATATGTTAGATCAGAACAGGCACCACTGAACACCACCGAAGTGACTCGACAGCAGTGCAGTGTCTCCTCCGGTGGGTTGCCTCTTGACAACTTGACATGACTGCTCCCTGTGAATTGCCGTGTGCTGGGGCTGCGGTGGGGCCGACCGGGCTGTGCCTGGGGATGGGGTATCGGAATGAGCGGCGCGTGAATACACTGCCTCTGAGGTGGCACAGAGGTTGGGACTGCAAAAAAAAAAAAAAATGTTTGCCTATAGGTATAAACATGAGCAGTTGCATTCCATTCCATTACTCTCAGAATTTGGTGAGTTCATTTATTGATTGGTTGATTTAGTGCAGAAATTAACTTTTTAAAATCCATCATTCTCCATGTGAACAAGCAAAAACCATGGATTCTTTTTTGTTCCCCAAAGATCATAATATTTCCTTTATGTGCTGTAAATTATTTCTAATGAGGTGTTGTTACTTAAGTCCAATGCTTTGTTTTCTTGAATATCCTTTTGAACAAATGATACATTTATTCTGTGCATCTGGATCAAACAAGCTGGTTGTGTGTAGATTCTCATGCACATAAAGAAAGCTATGATTTGCACATGACATTTGCTGTAGAAGGTTTTCAGTTGAATCAAATGGAATTGATTGACAAATTTGTCTCAAAACTGTTTCAAAAAGTAGCTGGTTCCAAGGCACAGAATTATAATTGGAAGTTGTAATTGGATGGAATGACAGTAAGGGTTGTACGTATCCTCCTTTATCTACGAGGACCTAAGAGAAGTCTGTTCACATGTCTGTCCAGGAAGGAGCCTTGATGATGAGCTCAGATGGAGAGGACTCTTCTCCCAATGGCAGTCCGACCATCTTTGTGGTGGAAGATGAAGAAGAGGAGGTGAGATGGTTAGCACAGATAAAATGATGATAGTGATTATGGAATACTTATAAAGCATGTGTGAGAAGATGTTGCATAGTTTATGAAGAGGTGAGGACTTATTGCGCATCTGATGCTAAAATGAAACATTGATCACAAAAATATTGACCATTATAAATATATAAGGAAAAGCGAAACATTGATCACAGGAATATTGTTTATCAGAAATCAGCAAAAATAGCTTGGGTTTGTCTGTGTGTGCCTAAAATGTTGAAGACATGTAGGGGTGCCTTATAGAGAAAGAAAAGTAACTACTCAATTGAATAGCATGCAACCCATGCTTGTACATCATTTCCTTGCATGCCATATTATATTCCTAGTATTTTCGTCTGCAGGCAAGTTATTCTGATATTATTTATCGAGATCTCAGGAAAATTATATGTGTGACAGCATTCATTCAGTCACTATAAATTACGTATGAAATTTAAAATCACCAAAAAACTAGCCTTTCCCACTGCCCTCCCTTTCCCCTTCACTTCCCATTCTTCCAGTCCCTGTCCCTTTGCCACAACCCCCTCTTCCCTACTTGCTTCCATTCCCTGTCCTCTTCTTTTCCCTTTCCTCCCAAGTCCCCTCTTGTTCCCACACTATTTGTAGGTACTCCAAACCTTCTTTCTATGACTAGGAGGCATTGTTCTGTTAGCCCATATTCAGCTGTTATTTTCTACAAATGTTTATTAATAAATCAAGAAATCAAAGTACGTCTGACAAAACCTGTTATTCATCTTTCATTTCCATACATTGTCTTTTGTATTTTTGGTGGTGAGTGTGTGTAAGCGTACGTTGAAAGTTTGCGCTGTTACAGAGTAGCCGCGAGCGTTGGCCGCCATGCGCACTTTTGGCTCCAATCACTGCCTTTGGTTGTCTGCCATGTGCCCGGCGGCACCGTTAGAAGTTCTAAAAATAATATTCTAAACAGGAAGAAGAGTCATCCCGGCAACGTTTCGAGTGGGAAGTTAGGCATCCGTTATAAAAGTCAAAGTAAAAAAAACGGTTTTAAAAGGTTTCATGTAAAATTTCCGGAATAAAACCGAGAGCAACATTCATACTTATACACTCATGCAAATCTTCAGGGTTTAAACTACAACTGAGTGAAAATTTTAAGTTTGTCCATTCAAATGCTGTGGAGCGCAAAGCTATGAAACAAGCCGTGGTACAGCTTCGACGTCAATTCAAAAATTGAAATGGCGCAGCTACAAGATGGCATGCGGACCTGTAAAAGCTCAACGGAATCTATCGAATATCGATGAGTCGTCTTCAAACCACGCAGTTCCAGCCATTTTGAATGGTAAGTTGCAACCTTTTCCGACAGTTTTTCATGATTTAACTATATCACTGTCATATTTTTTTAAGATTACTTTGTTTTTGTTTGACGACCGAAACATCAGACCGGGGTAATAGTGGGGTTGTGCTGATGAGAGGAGTATGTGTTTAGTATTTTACACTAAATTGAAACTCCTGCTTTGATTTTATGTATATGTTACAGATGTAGTTTATATGATGTCAAGGTTTGTTTTCTGTCGATTTTTTTTTGTAACCAGATCTTTCCTGTTTGACTTAAATATCAAATTTTTAATAGATCACATGACGTTGCCCAATGACGCTTTTTAGGCCCTATGTCAAATGAACAGCTGAAACTAGCACAGTTGCAGTAGGAAAACATACAGAGTATTAGATCTAGTTGAAAAGTGAGACGACTGCAGGCAGAAATCTAAACAAATTTTAAATAAATGTTAGTGAACTGCCAAAAAATGTGGACAAACGAATCACAAGACAAAACACATGTGTTTTGTCTTGTGATTCATTTGTCCATGTTTTTTGAGCAGTTTGCAAACATTTATTTAAGATTTGTACAGAATATTAATTTTGTGCTTGTTTTTCCTTTAATAAATGAATCAAGCAGCGATTCTAAAACACTTGTCTAATGCACTCCATTGTCATTGGCGGTGATGGTGATATGTATATTGTGCGTGTGTGTGTGTGTGAGACTCTGTGAGTGTGTGTGTATGTGTGTGTGTGTGTGTGTGTGTGTGTGTGTGTGTGTGTGACTGAATGGAATGGATTAGCTATCATCATGATTTATCATTGAATGACAACCCTAACGCTATTTCTTTCTTTCTTTTTTTTTTTCAGGTACTCCAAACTGTGCAGTTAGCGTCTGCTACAACGGGCCTTGTTCTGGTCAACATACACTACATGAACTTTCTCACCATGACTAAGAAAGAGGCAGTGGACTGTTAACCCATATTCAACTGTTATTTTCTCCAAATGTTTGAAAATGAATCAAAAAATGAAAATACACCAGACAAAATCTGTTATTCATCTTTCATTTACATACACCGTCTTTTGTACTTTTGATGGTGATTGTGTGTCAGCGTGTGTTGAAAGTTGGTGCTGTTTACTGATTAGCTGCAAGCCCTGGCCAGCATATGCGCATCTTACACCTATCCCCTCCTTGGTTTTGTACACTGTGCTCGTCGGGATATTCATCAATTCTGAAAATGTATGCCAATTAGAAAGCGGAGTCACTCCCATGTTGTTTCAGTGTCGATTGAAAAGTTCAGAGTAAAAAATAAGTCTGAAACTTTTCATTTTTTTTTTTTTTATGAAACTTTTCATGTTAAATTTCCAATATAGTTACATACTCAAACAATTCTTAATGCTTTCAACTACAATTTAGTAAACCTTTAAGTTTATGTGTTCAATTCCTGCTGGTGAGGGGGTGTGGGGCCAGGGTAAAAACTAAAGGGATGAGCATATTTATTTTGTAATGACATTGTTATATTCAGTATTTCTTTGCAGTCATATATATTAGTTTAACTAATATATGGAAAGCATAGGCACTGTAGAATTAGGGTCGAGTGGAGCAAAGGGGGTGGGAGAGGCGAGGAGGAGGGGATGGGGGGAGGCAAAGTTTCTTGCTTTTTAATCTTCTGAGCATTACTTTTGATACAAATGTCAATCATTTGTCTTCATAAGATCATGTAAAGGAGAGATATTTAATTTGTGTACGTAATGTTTATATATGGCACACAGGAGGTTAGGTAAAAAGATGGGGGGGGGATGGGGGTGTACAATTGTGCTGACATGCTTAAATGTCTTCTTATTGGATAGAACTTGTATTCCTGATCATTTTGATTTAAGTTACATGCTTTTATGTCAATTGAAAGCAGAGATGTTTCATTGTATAACTTGTTTTTTCGTTGCTAATATGGAAAAAAAAACTAAGTCGAAATGGAGGTTTGGCATCTTTTAAAAGTGTGGTAGTCAGACTTATAAGAGCCTCAGATCTGAAAAAAAATTCAGTGTGTATTACAAGTAGTTGACATCAATCACCCATAGTTTCAGACATGTCTCATGCCAAATGGCCTCCAAACATGGCCCTTAAGGAGAATTCCAACTGTCATAAGAAAATCAAATATTTAAAAAATCATAACTTTGCTCCAAATTAAGCTACAGTTATAAATTTTGTATATTTTAAGTTGTTCTATAACCTTGACCTATTGAAAATAACAGCCAAAAACACTTTAAAAATCACTTTGGAGTACCTACTATTTGCCTTAGACCTGCTTCAAATCTGTTTAAGAAAAAAGATGGGGAAGGTGCGGGTGGGAGACAAATATCCAAACTTGGGATTGAGCTAGGGATGCTTTGATCTTTTGTCTAATGCTTTCCCAACTGAGCTGTTCTGGTTGAAAGAAACTAGAGTTTGTTTTTATCTATGTTATAAGAATGTCAGTGGCGAGATGGTTTCAGCTCTCTTGGAATCAGAAAATGGCATCTCTTTCTTTTATGGTCACACTAAAAATGTGACTTCATAGCATAAAATAATTCACTTATGATCTGCTCACTATGCAAATGAGTCACCTGTAACTTTTTATAAACAACAACAAAGACTGCAGACTGCACACAGACAGACACATACATGGTCAGAACATGCTTTTTATGTATTAGATCTGAACTGAACTTGTTGGCAGTTTGACTTTGGAGAGGTGTTCATTCACCAAGCCATCCACACCATCGAGTTCTGCCTGGGCTGTATCTCCCACACTGCTTCTTACCTTCGACTCTGGGCTCTCTCCCTGGCTCATGCACGTAAGTCCTTCACAGCATTTAATTATCTTTGCCCCTCTTTGCTTCTACTTTTTAGCTATCTGTCTTTAAGAAGCAAACATGCCTGTGAGTTGACAAAGAAAATGTCAACTGATATGGAGAAAAAGAAGGGCAGATCACAAATAACTGCTGTTCGCTATTGAAGTTTCATGTCATTTTTCTTTTTACCTTCTTGTTTTCAAGGAAAATTGTTTTCTAAGGCTTTGCTGGAACAAAATGAATGAATCTTTAGAATGTAGTGAATAGGTATGCATGAAATGTGAATATAAGAGACAATGGAGACACAATGTGCATGTTAATAGTGTGACTATGCACTTTCCCATCATTGATAACTTTTTGATGAAATAAAAGGTACAGAGCCTTTTCTTTCAAGTCAGTAAGAAACTTAGTAAAGTTTAATGTTGACATCCATCTTTTGATGGTGAGGCCATCAGGGATAACTATACCAGTCAAGTAGGGAAAGGAGTCCTGTCTCATCTCCAGAATAACATGTTAGATGGGCAGCAAGGATGCAACTTTTCATGGTGGTGACCTAGGGATCAAATTTACTACTTTCTAAAGTCAGTCTTGACTCTAAAGTTAGCTTTTCAGCCATACACAGTGATGCTTTGTTGACAAAGCTGACATGAAGACAAAGAAGGTTGGTTGTTTTCAGAGCTGTCTGAAGTGCTGTGGTCGATGGTGTTCAGCCTGGGGCTGAAGATGGACCTGCAGTATGTGGGGGGCATCATTGTCTTTGTCCTGTGGTTTGTCTGGGCCAACCTGACCGTGGCCATCCTGCTGCTGATGGAGGGGCTCTCTGCCTTCCTCCACACTCTGCGTCTTCACTGGTCAGTCAGCCTTCCTTGTCCGTCTTCTGTAGCTTGTGTGTTTCTGTGCTTCCATATTTTTAGACCTGAACTTTACAATCAGCTTAGTTGTTTCTACATTGTCACTTGTCACCAATAACTAGTTGTTTCAATATCTTCAGTCGTCAGTAACATTTGAAAAATTATTGCTCTATTTTCACTTGTCAAAGAACTTTCTTGTTTTTAGATATTCAAGAGTCCATGAGCTTTTTGGGTTTCTGTCTCTGCTTTTAACAGGAACTTTTGTAAAGCCACTTGTCAATAAACTTGTTGTTTATATATCTTCATTGATCGGTAAACTTTATTATTCTTTATTTTCAGTTTTTTTAACTTTAATATCTGCTTCTCTATTTGTCAGTTACTTCTGTTTCTGTGTTTTCACTGAATGGAGAACTTTGTTGTTTATATTATATTGGTGGTTGGTGAATATTGCCTATACACTACTGGTTGGTGAACATTGCTATATCTTTATCTATGGTGAGTTTTTTGCTTTTATCGGTGTTTTAGATCGCATAGAAGTGGGGGTACCATACTCTTTGAAGGTACAAATCACACGAAGAAAAAGAAAAAAGAGTTAGGGTACATATTATCTAATTTTTCAGCTTTCATGACATACTGATAATTAATATGGGGGTATGCTGTTGGAACAAAACTTCATCAGTTCCATCAGGCTTGCAAAACAATCTGATTTCCTCCACGAACAAGAAACTTTCTATCAGTCATTAACAAACACAAACACTTGTTCATAAAACAGTTTGGCATGTGATTCTCTACACCGAGGGTCTGTGTCCAGAACTATGATAGTAAGCTCACCATGAAAGCTACTTTCTTGTTGAAAAGTCATGTTCATCTGAAACTGAAGGTGTACCAGCAAAACTTTGGGCATTTAAAAAAAAAAAAAAAAAAAAAAAAGATATGAACCTGCCTCCCCACTCATTTCAGTTTAAATCCTTTTCCCTGAAAATTCTAGCTGTATGTATGACTATCCCCTTGTTTTCTATACAAGAGTATGAATGCTCCTAGCTCAGCCTTGGATCTGAAACACTATTCAATGACTGCACTTGTTGGTGAACTTAGTATTGTTTTGGCTCTGTCTTCATTTGTGAATGTTTGTGTCTAATAGTTTGTAAACTTTGTTTCTATTTCTTTTTTAATCAGTCAAGGAAAATTGTTTCAGTGAACTTTCCTTGTGTAACATCCCTGTCTCAACTTGTCATTGAATTTTCTGTGCATTTCAAGTGTATCTTAAATGGTCAGTGAATTTTGTTTGTGCTACTTGTTTGCTTTCACTGGTCAGTAAACTTTCTGTGTGTCACATCTGCATCGTCATTAGTCCATGAATTTTCTACATGTTTATTCTGTATTTTGATTGGTCAGTGAATTTTCCTCTTGTTACATCTGTATTTCCACTGGTCATGTAACCTTCCTTCTGTTAATCCCTCTTCATTGGTCAGCAAATTTTCCATGTATTACATCTTATCTTCCACTAGTGTATATGAACTTTTCTCAAGTAAGACCTGTATTTTCACTAGTCAGACTGTCTCATAATTCTACCTTCAGAGGTCAGTGAACAAGAATAAATTGAATGATTTTACATATTAATCAATTTCATGTATCTGAAGATTCTTTACAATGATTGCTTCTGCAAACCGATATTAGGTAAGGAACTAGAGGGTATCGCCTTCAGACTAGTGTAAAAAGATAGCAAATTACTAAACCTAAGACCATGCAGACGGGATGTTAAAGTCTGTGGATGGTCAAATGTGTATTCATATCCACACATGCATATTCTCTAAGCTGAAAATGACCTTGATATTAACATTTCAACTTCAGTTTAAAATGGGTTGCAGACAGTGTTTGTAAGCAACATTACCGATTACCGAGACAGTGACAACTGAAGTTTGCACAAGGTTTAGGTATCGTGTGTGAATATGCCAACAGTTCTGTCCCCACTTATTGAAATAAGTATATTTTGGTGTCATATACTATACCATGACATTCTATGACCATAACATTCTACGGCAGTTAGTTAGCTCTGCCAGGCCGAATTTTTGTGGCTAATGCAGTAATAAGACCGTCACATGATGCCCACTTCTGCCATAGGAAGAAAGCCAGTGGCTGCTTCCTGTTCCTCATTCATCTCTTCGCCTGCAGTCTAAGCAAGTTAAGTCTTGTGCTCTGTCTCGCCTATACTTCTGCTTTGTGTAAAGATTGCTTGTGTGTTTGCTTCTTTACTTGTTCAGTTGTGGCTTGCACTAAAACTATTGCCGTGTGAGGCTTACAGTTGGCATGCTTTTATTTTATTTTCACGCTCGTCGTGATTGCCACTTCGTTTTTCTCAACAGCAGGCCACACTCTCCACCCCCCCCCCCCCCCCCCCCCCCCCCCCCCCCCCCCCCCCCCCCCCCCCCCCCCCCCCCCCCCCAGTGTCTCAGGTTACCCTGGTCCCGAGGAAATCTGCCCAGGGCCGCCACAGCCCGCCTTCCTCCTCGGGGGACCGGTGGCTCAAGGCCCCGAGACGGATCAGTGGCTCTGATCAGACCAACAGAATCAGCTCCATGGTCATATGTGGCATCCAGCCTCCTCGTGCTGGTTCAACCTGGTCTCCCTCCCTCTCAGGCGCTGTCCGATCGGCAGGATGGGCCTCCCTCCTATAGCCCGGCCGCCAATCATGGAGCCACGAGGGACCCGCACTCGCGTCCTCCAGCTACCAAGCTAGGGCGGGACCCTCACACACCCCTGCAGTTGTCTCCTGAAGAAGGTTCAGCGCATCCTCTCCAGGAACCCGACTCCCCATAGTCTGAGGATGAGGTAGAGGAATCGTTCTCCTCATCGTGCAACATGTCCACCCTTGAGCGTGGCGCCCAGAGCTTGTTGTGAGGGAGTCCCCACCCTCGGACAAGTTCCTTTCCCTCGCTAAGTACCCCCCCCCCCCCCCCCCCCCCCCCCCCCCCCCCCCCCCCCCCCCCAGCCCAACATCTCGCCCCAGAATCGTCGCACCTCAGATCCTTCCCCCTGTTAGGGAGTGTCCGGCAACCCTAGCCAGGGGTGCGCAGGCCATCCCTCTGCCAGGGAATGAATCACTCTTAGCTCCGAATGCGGCCCCTGTAGGCACTTTCCTCAGGGACCCCAGAAGGCTCACATCTTCTCCCTGTTCTCTGACAATCCGGTAACCAGGAAAATTGCTATTTCCCCGGCAGACTGCCAGCTGATCCCCCATCTGGCCCCCCCCCCCCCCCCCAACTCCGCCACGATCTCTATCAAGAACTTGACAGAGTGGGACTGTATATCCAGAACGGGGATCCTGCACACCACGGCTGGACATGTCTTTCTCGACATGCTCTTGCAGCGGGTGGAGGAGCTCTGGCTGGAGGAGGACGGCGCTGTCTCCATGTCCTCAGACGTGAACAGTTCTGAGACACACCAGGAGACGGAATCTCGCTTGTTCAGCGACCCCTTAACGCGACTCCTGATCAACAAGATATCGCATCACCTTTCGGCTGTGGCGGACAGCGCAACCAGGAGCCGCTACAATTGCCTACTGGCCTGTGGAGATGCCGTGATGTCACAGGCTAATCTCACCCCAGTGCTTAAGGCGGCCTTGCGGTGCATCCCAGGTCAGGAGCAGTCGCTCTTCGGTGACTATTCGACTGCTGTCATTTCCCACACGGTCGAAGAACGTAAGCAGGCAGCAGCATTGGCGGCCAGCCCCCCCCACCCCCCACCCCTCATCAGCCGCACTCTGCTAGACCCTCCTTTCATTCCTCCACTCCCCTTTCCAGACCCCAGCCCTATTCCAAGCAGGCCCCACCTCGCTCCACACGGCCCGCCAAACGACCTAATACCCCCTCTAGGCCAAAGCCGAAACTTCCCCAGCAGAATTTTTGGTTCGGCCAGCAGGCACGGCCCAGGAGGTGACTGGAGGACTCACCTACGGGGGAACTGGACCAGGGAGAAACTCATATCGCTACCACCCTATTCCGCCCACTCGCCTCCCCACCAACCCAGCACCTCCGGTGGGCAGCCTATCCCGGCATGCCCACCAGTGGAGATGTATGGGCCTCAGCCCATAGATAGTGGCAGTTTTACAGGAGGGGTTCTGCCTGCCTTGGGCCCACGAATGCCCCCTCTATGCATTCTCCCCCTCCCTCCCTCAGCAACCCCTCCCTGGGCCAAGCAGAGGCGCTTTGCCTGGAAGTTGAAGAACTCCTCAAAAAAAGGGGCCATCACGGAGATCTCCCATCCCAACCCGGGTTTACTCCCACCTCTTTGTCATCCCCCAACCATCAGGAGGATGGAGGCCCATCCTCGACCTCTGTCCCCTGAACAAGTCCTCAGAGCCACCAAATTCAAGATGGACACTCTGACTCGGATCAGAGACTCCATCGACCATCAGGATTGGGCTACCTCAATAGATCTGAAGGACGCTTACTTTCAGATCCTCATACACCCATCCCACAGACGATACCTACGGTTGGTCTGGCAGGGTTGGGGTGTTCCATTCAAGGCGCTTCCCCTTCGACCTCTCTCTGGCACCCTTCCTCTTCACGAAGATGGTCAAGGAGCTGGCCTGGCCAGACAGGGGGACATTCGCCTCCTGGTGTACCTGGACGACTGGCTTGGGGGGGGGGGGGGGGGGGAGCTTGCTCTCCCCAGCCTCTCCCTTCAGGCAGAGGCCCTCCTCCGCTGGTGCCATGCACGGGGAATCACCCTCCGCGCGAGACATAGCGAGGACCCGCAATATCCTGGCAGACTCCCTCAGCCGGTCCAGGTCCCTCCTTCACACGGAATGGACCCTCAGCAGGCTAACCCTAACCTCGGTGTGGGAACATTGGTTCAGGCCCATGGTCGACCTCTTTGCCACCCGATTCATCCATCATCTGCCAGTGTATGTCTCTCCCGTCCCCAGTCCCCAAGCGTATGCAATCAATGTTTTCCTTCCCTGGTCGGGCCTCATAGCAGATGCCTTCCCTCCCCTTCCCAAACCTCCACAAGGTGATCAGGAAGGCAAGGCTGGAAAGACCCAGGCTCATCCTCATAACCCCATGGTGGCCGACCCAGTCCTGGTTTCCAGACCTCAAGTCCCTCTCCCATGTTCCCCCCCTCCAGTTGAACACTTGGTGGGACATGCTCAGACAGCCTCACTCGGGTCACCCTCACTCCAACCCCATAGATGCTCCGCCTTCACGGTGGCTACTGTGCCAGCCCAATTGCGAGCACCTGCCCCTACCTCACAGACGGACGTACAGATCCTAGTCTGTCCTAGACATACTCGCTGGGGCAGGGGGGCCTCGCAAGACCTACGGGATTTTAGCGGCGGCCTCGCGCAGAGACAGCACTGAGTCCCTCTACGATTACTGATGGGAGAGATGGGTCTCCTGGTGCTCAGACAACTCTGTTCCCCACAATCGCCCCTACCAATATCCAGATAGGCAATTTCGTATCTCCTATCCTCTTCACTTTAGCTCTCTGCTAGCTCCATTCGGGGCTACGGGTCGGCCATCTGCACCACTGTTCGCCAACTTGGCGGACCCTCCTTTGAGAATGACTTCCTTCTCAGACAGATCTCAAGGGGGGTGGCTCTACGTGAGTCCAGTCCCCTAGGCACATCCCCCTTTGGGACCTCCTTATTGTCCTTGACGCTCTCAGAAAAACCCCTTTCAAGCCTATCGCCACCCTTCCCTTTGACCTTTCTCTCAAGACCACATTTCCCCTCGCCATGGCTTCGGCCAGAAGGTGCAGCGAAATTCATGGCCTCAGTGGGGACCCCAGAGACATTGCCTTCCACAGGGACGGCTCTGTTTCTCTAAAGTTTCTTCCTGAATTCTTAGCTAAGAATCAGGAACCAGGCACGGCCTCTCCGTCCCTCGTCATCCATCCACTCACTGGCAGATATCTTGGGAAGAGGGGAAAGGGGGGGGGGGGGGGGGGGGGGGGGGGGGGGGGACATGGGCCTGTGCCTTTCTAGGTGGCCGAGTTATTACTGGGAATGCTTGCGCCCCAGGCGCTTCTCCTAGAGACGTCTCCTCATTTCTATCAACCCTAATAATAACAAAGACATTTCGGCTGGCACTATCTCTAGGTGGCTTTCCAAGACAGTGAGATCTGCCTACGCCCAGGCGTACAAGGATATCCCCGTCTTTATCTCTCCGGGCTCATGAGGTCAGAGTGTGGGCCACTTCCGCAGTGCTCCAGCACTCTGTCCCCTTGCGCCATCTACTGGAGGCAGCCTACTGGCATTTGGAAAATCCCTTCATACACTTTTATTTAAGGGATATCTGCATGACCAGGGCTGACGGTTCTAAAGGGATCCCTTTTGTGGCGGGTAATGCAGCTGTATCGGTTCCGCCCTCTAACCCCAAGAACCACTAGGGCACTCGGCCCTCCTCAGATTCCTTTACATTCTGCTATGGTCTGACATGGTATGGTATAGCATATGACGCCAAAATGGGGAGTTTGTATTATACTCCCTGTTTGGCTAGTATACTTACCATGTCAGACTCTAATGCCCGCCCTACCTTCTGCTCTGGCGCCAAGTTTCTCGGAGTTACCTTGCGCACAGGCCTTAATGAATGAGGAACAGGAAGCGGCCACCGGCTTTCTTCCTATGCCAGAAGTAGGGTGGGTGTCACGTGACTGTCTTATTACTGCATTAGCCACAAAAATTCGGCCTGGCAGAACTGACCGACTGCCGTAGAATGCTATGGTCTGACATGGTAAGTATACTAGCCAAACAGGGAGTACAATACAAACTCCCCATTTCTTTGGACCACAGAGTTGCCTTGTGCTGTATGCTGTTCTGTTGTGTTTGATGAAGTTGTTAATTTTACTTACAAACTGTATGTGTTCAGGGTGGAGTTCCAGAGCAAGTTCTATGAAGGAGATGGAAGCTTGTTCCAGCCATTCACATTCAAGGAAATCCTGAAGATTGAATCCTTGGAAGACCACAAATAGGTCTACAATTTGTTACAGATGCTAAAGAGATCTACCAGCTGCTACAAATGCTATTAGGCCTACTATCTTCAGCAGATGATAATTCATTAATCATCTATTAGTTCTTCGCACATCAAGAAAGTTTATGTTGTTATCGATTACCCCACCTATATTTGACATTTGTGAAAAAGCTTGCGTTGAGTCGGGGTACTGTATTGATATGAACACTTAAGACTGCACCAAGTTCATTAGTTGACAGTTTGTTTTTTTTCTCATTTGTTTTCAAATTTATGCTGTAATTTACTACATCAGTGTTTCGCTCACATCTGGCCATTTCTTCTCCAGGTGTTTATTCCTTTTTCATTTGAGCAAATGTTTATTGATCTTGGTGATTTTGTCTTTTCCTTTTCTACTATGCACATTTTTTTTTTCTTTTGAACCCTTGGCTGTATTCCAAGATTCTGAATATGTTAATCAGAAAATTACTGTCATTGAAGAGAATGTTTAGTCTCCTGGTTTGGTGGTGTGTATCAAAACTTTTTTTTCCTTTAAAAGTTTTCTTTTTTTGTTGTTGTTGTTGCAAATTCTTTCTCTTACGTTCCCATTGATGATGTTTTAAATTGTTATCTATATACTGTCGTCGTGTTTCTTTTCAAAATATTTGAACAAGGAATAGAAAACATTTTTCTATTTTTGAAACTGTTGTTATTCAGATCTGACAATTGATTTTGTATCATTTGGAGAAATTTTGTGTATTTTCATTCCCTTTTGACTTCTGTGGTTTTTCAAAGTACTTTTTTTTTTTCCAATCTGTCAAGACTCATGTTGTACTACAGCTATACAAACTTCTATGTTTTATCTGCATCGAAAAAGTAATTCATTTATTGTAATAATGAATGCTATGTATACTTATGTTCTTCTAGGATACCTTTACAACATTTGTCTTCAAACAGATTAAGGCCCTTGATTTGATTTTCAAACTGGGTTGTTTGCATACTCAGAATGGCGACCTTTTCTGGGTAATATTTATAACACTTCCCTAAATGTGTCTCACTGAAGAAAAAAAAAAGACAGGGTAAAAGGGATGTGACAGCATGCATAATCAATTACTTGCTTTGATCTGCTGTGATTAACATCTTTCTAATTTAATAAAGGTCAGTTGATTTGATACATTTTGTTTGTTTTGGCAAGGCCAAGGTGCTTCCAACAATTAACAATTAAAAAGCATGAACACATAACATGATACTGTCAATTTTTAGTGCCTTGCATTTGTATGTTAACCCATGTGCTTTCCTCATTATCCATTCGGACTCAATGTCCTGAAATTATCAGCATAATCAATGACTTTTATGGACCTCATCATCGTAGACAGCACTTTAATTTTTTTTTCACAATGTAGTGAAAAATTGTAATTGTATGATTGGGAGTAACACTAGGGCAATTGATAACATTTCACAAAAGGAAAAGTTAGTTAACCTTCACCATACCTCGTCAAGTTGTCACCTGATTTCTATTTTGAGGGTCTCATTAACTCCATACCATTATCATTGCCCTTTCAGTTTTGTGTGTTTAATTACCATTTTTTTTTTCAAATCCAAATTTCTGTTTATTGATTTCCCTAAGCAACAAGTTACCTTTTTTTCTTTTAATTGAAAGTTCAATTCTTTCATTACTGTCAACCATTAGAGCTTGAAAACTTCACAGAGAATTTTCCCACCATTTGAAAATGTTCCTGCTTATTATGCACACATAGCACATAGCTGTATAGCACCATTCTTTGTTGATTTAAACTTGACCTATGCAGAAGTTCTATTCATGGTGGGCATGCTCACAAAGATCACCAACAGACCTGAGGCTGCAGCAATTGTAAATAAATGCTGGGGTGTGGTGAATAAAATGTAAAAGGTATATAATGAACAAAATATATATGAACAAAGAGTTCAGAGTTGCTGATCAGTTGGGGGTTGTGTGGGAAAATAATAAAGAAGTGAAGTACACTATTGAAAGATAAACAAACATTTAATGCCCTTCAGGACTGCCAGGTCTTTTCATTATGAGGATGTTTTGTGTTTGTGTGGTTATTGTCCTCAATTTCAGTCTCCTAAATGCAACTTGATGTCTGTATGACCTGATTGAACTAAAGTCATATCTCCCATCAAAGCAATCGGTGATTGAGTAACAACTCGCCCTGCTTCATCTGTATTGTAGATGGGACAGATTAGCACAATGTGCTCTCTACAAAAGCTGATACCATCTCTTCTTCTGCTCTTTCCACCTTATAATCATGGCAATATTTTGTAGTTCAATGGAGCTTTCAGGCCCAGAAGGTGTTGCAAGTCTGACAAAAGTCAGGCTTGGTTTAGACATGTAAATTCAGATACTTGTTGCTGTTGCCACATACTCTCTTGATTCTCATTCTCTGGTATGAATGTTTTTTCTTGTACATCTGTGACAGTGGCATTGTGTTTTAGAATTTTCTGTGTAGTCTAGCATTTTTGGTGAAAGCTTGGCTTGCAATGAAGTTGCCGACACACAACTTTGACATTAAGTCACAGGCATGGATTTCGAAGAGCAATAAACTGAAGTTATCATGACAACAGGGAAGATGTGCATGCACTCTTTCATTACAAATCATATTATATTCGGCTATGCCCAAGAGATGAACACCTGCACTGGTGATTAGAATATTTGAGCCACACTCCAAGACTTAAAGAAGTCCTTAAACTGTGTAGCTCCAGTCTTCCCATCATTTTGAATCCCATAGCATAGTTGCAGTTCTAGGCAGAAATCCACAAGGGTGAAAAAAACACACACACACACATGCACACTTTTGAACCCATGACATAGTCACACAGTTCTAGGAAGACATTCACATGAAAAAAAAAAAAAAAAAGAAAAGAGAAAAAAATTACACACACAAATATGCACCTTTTGTGACTTTAAATCTTGGTCTGTAGGCATGCGTGTTTCAATTTTTGCTCGAGGAAAGTTGTTTCACTGCATTCTTTTATCCCCTCCCCCAACCCACTCCTCTCCCCCCTGAATGTATTGACCCTCTTCATAGTCTTGTGCTGACTACATACATTTTCCATCACATCCTCTGCCCATTTTCCTTCATGCCCGTCTTTGTTTACTTACTATTTTGCTGCCTGCTTCCCATGAAATATTGTGGTTTCCTTCTGTTCCCAAATTACTGGCTGCCTCTCCTGAAGTTCTGCCCACCTCTCTTCCAAAAGTGCTTCATTCCTATTTCTCTGTATTGCTGCCTTTTCTTTCTATTTTGCTGCCTGCCTCTCTTCCTGTGAAGCTGCCTGCTTCTCTTGCTCCATTTCTGTCTGCTTCTCTTTCTGCACTCTCTTCATGTACGGCTTCCCCCCTCTCTTCCTGTATCCCGGCCTTCCACTTTCCTGTATAATACTTGCTAATCTGCTTCATTCATAAATGTCCACCTGCCCCTCTTCCTGTATTGCTGTCGGTCTGTCTTCTCTGCCCTAAATTGTTGCCCATCTCTCTTCATGGTCAGTCTCAACTTCCAATGTCTTCTGTGTGGAACACAGTTTGAGGTTGTGCAAACCTGCATCGATGTGATGATTGTTCAATGTTATTATTATGAATACTTATATAGCACCTATCCTCAGCTAGAGACCAAGTTCTAAGCGCTTTACAATCCACACTAGTTTACACAATGTGTGTAGATGACTTTTCAATCTTTCTTGAAGTCTTCTGCCATCACCAGATGTTGCTCCTGAACAATCTCAAAGATATTCTTTCTTTGCCTTTCAGATTCCATGCTTCTGAATACACAAGTTTCTCAGAGCAATGCACAATCACACCAACTAGTACCTACCATTCTCTTCCAGTTCTGTATTATGCATGTGTGCACATGCATATAAAAAAACACACACATAAAACCACTTATACCAAATGCAGAGAATGAATATTGAACTGATTTGCCACCAAACAGTTTGATTCATGCACATGAACATCAGGAAAGATGTAATAAAGTGTGATACGTAAGTCATTTTTAAAACAGTGTGGGTCAGTGAAAACCCACACTGAAGTATCACCCACTTTTCTTCTTTACAAAGTGTGGGCCTTGTGAAAAACCCATCATCTATAAAGATCATTTACTTGCTTACTGTATGTGCATACATCACTGTCAAATAGCAACCGAGTCGTCATTAAATTAAAGTGAAAACGGACCTGTAGGGCCCATGAGTTCTAGTGAAGGTTAAAGAGCACAATATGATTATCGGGCATTTTGAAAGGCATTTATGTGTAAACTGCCTCTGCTCTCTAATATTATAACTATGGTATTCTTGCTGTCCAGTGGTGATGATCTAAGCATAGCACTTTTGTACCAACATTCACAAACTCTTAGGTGCATAGCACCTCTGCACCAACACTCACAAATCTTAGGTAAATTCATTTATTCAATTTAGGTTAAATGCCTCATTTTCCACATATCCACTGGATGATATAAATGAGAGACACCCTACAAATAAATAATGAAACAATTACATGTGGCCAGAGATGAGAGAGAAAAAAAAAAGCACAAAAATAGGAATACATTCAAATATAATATGATGCCTCCTGCATATTGTCGCATCAGCTCTCCATGGGCTGTAGAAATAGGCTGGCTCATGAACACACCTGAAAGCAAGTTTCTCATTAACATGTCCCATGTTCCACATTTGCAAGTGACAAATGTTGTAGTTCACACAGGTTATACTTCAAAATTCCAAGGTTTGTGAAAACTTCCCATTTTCACACACAATAACTGTGGCCTTATTATAAGTATTGCTAGAGCAGCATGCTGTTTTCCTCTGAAAGTTTTGTGAAGAAACTCGATGTTGCTTCCATTAAATCTCCTAAGTTGCTATCCTGACTTCTGCAGGGTCTTTTGACTAACGCTCTCCAGTATCAAAATTATCTCCCTTAATTTAATCACCATTCTACAAAGCACTAATATGTCGGTACCCTTGTCATTAATTGTAAGACAATTGCAAAGTCACAGCTGCAGCTAAGACAATGCAAACAAACATGATCATCCCAAAAACAGGTGTTACAATATATTAAAATACACAGAGACACAAAAGAGTAGGAAGACTGCATTCCTCATAACTTTCCACTTTCACAACCTACATGTCAAAACCACAGTCCCAAAACAGTTTTATCTGCACCAAGATAAATCCCCAGCTGAAGTTTGCATTTCCCAAACCACCTCTCATCTTCTTTAAATGAAAAACACACTTGCATGTCCATCTGATTCTGGCAGAGATCAACAGAAACAAAGACAACATGTCTGGCAATTTCTCCTGTGGTAAACAAGATGTCCTTTCACTAAACAAGTGCAGTACTACTGGAGGTCCTTGTAGGAATTTTGCCACCCATTCCTACTTCTACAGCCTATCTTCCAATCTGTACTGTACACACTGTACTTTTTTTTGTATGGCAAAATGTATGCTGATAAAATGTACCAACCATACCCTCAATGAACTTTTTTCTGTACACTTTGGAAACATTCAATCATGTTATCCAACTCCTGTCTCGACCTGCTACAACAAAACAAATCGCCACCAAACCTACTGTAAGTGACAGATATCACACAAAATCTCAAATGCATCCAGTGGAGAACATGGAATCTACTATACTGAAATGTTTTGGGAATATGATTCCAATTGAATTCAACACTTGCGTTAGTGATGTTTTAACACTCGCTCATCCAATTACCCTCAATAGTCGTACTCTTTCCTCCTCTTGCCCCAACTCTTCTTCCCCCCTCTCTCCACATCCCTTCTACCCTTGTCCTCCTATGTCCACTGTGAACCCAATCCAGAACAGTATTCGTCTTCACCTTCCCCCCGTGTCCTTCCCTTTATATGTCAACATTAACTATCATCAAGCTCTTCAGTGTTCCGGTCTCCATCCCACTGACCAGCCAAACCTCTTCAACAATTCTAATACTCCTGCACTTGCTCAGCAAATTTTTCATCATCTGTATATTGCACTCAGCAACTTTTTACTAATAGTGTCTACATTAAAAAAAAAAAAAAAAAACACACACACAAAAAAACATAAATAAAATGAATAAATTCTTCACTTTCACCTTCAAGTGTGAACTGAAATGCTATGACTTCTAAGACTGAGGTTTATCATTTTTCAGATCTGAATATCTATTTCTGTCTTGTTTTTCTTTGAATACCGACTCTGAAAAAAAAGGGTGAGAGGACCAGAATGCAGAGGCAAACAGGTGACTTTTGGGTCAAATTGAACAGAAATTGAAGGGAAATGAATAATGCTGTGCAGGTGTGAATAACACCAATGTCAATCACTGCAGCTTCAAAGACAAAACAGTTGGGGAGGAGATGATTGGGGTGTTCTCCATTGTCTGCAGTATCCTCATACAATATGATGGAAAGAGAGATAGAATATAGACACACAGATGCTAACACTTGCTTAAGGATTTCTTCAAAAAGACGTGCTGATGCACATTCATGATGTTGTGATGCAGCTAGCTCTGTAAATTTGCTGTCACGTTAAATACTGATTTATTGAATGCAAATCTGCTGACATGTTGAATACTAAATTATCGGATACTTGTACAATCACAGGTACTCTATTCTGAAAAGAAAAAAAAAAATGTCCAGCCTATGTAATTTCTTTTCTTAAATACTTGATCCACCAACAACTGACTTTTTGCATTTCTAAATGCAGCTTCTCTACCCTTTCAAAGCCAATGTGGCTGTAACACACTTCAGCAATGCTTAGTGTTGATGCACCATTTTCTACCAATATGAGGGCTACAAGACTACTGACTCTTGACAAAAGATGAGAAAATGTTTTTAATTTAAAAATTATGATGATTTTGCTTTATTCACAAAAAAGAGCAAGAAAATTGCTTAATAACTGATGGGTTTACAAATAATTTCAGACACTGATGGTAAAAAACCAAATGGCCCTGTGAAATTTGGATTCCTGATAGCTGGCACTGAAATGGTTAATTCTGTTTTGGTTTAAAGTTCATTTTGATTATCACACAGAACTTTATACAGTACTTGTCCAGCTAAGAATCAATCCCTTATTATTAAAATAAATTCCGTCCTTTACTACCATAAAAACTGAAAAAAAAATAAAGACATCAACCTAGACTCATATCTGTAAAAACAGTGCATGGCAATAATGAGTTAAAACACACACACACACACACACACACACACAAACACACACACACTCCTTAGCACATATATTCACATCACAGAAAAAATGAATTATCAATAACTTTGAAATGTCTGCATCAGATCCATGAAAGAAAGAGAAAGCTTTTTTCCATACAATGTTCCAAAGCTGACAGCTTAAAATTGGACAAAGGCTTTCACTGGTTAGCATAAGTCTTTTCTTCCTCCTGTACATTTCTTTAGTACACGCTAATTTCAGTTTCAGCTCTGATGAAACAAGTTAACACATGACCAAGATGTCGCCACCAGTGTATGTTGCTCCACAGACAATCGCATTCATTCACCATCGGCTGTACATGTGCAACCTCCCAATAACACAGATTTATATCATAGGCCAGTAGCATCACGTCTTCATAACAATAATGATCAAATCTGGCTACTGTGACACTCACATCTAGATCAAGATGTGAAACTAATAATGTTACTCTCAAACATCACTGGAATCCATAGCCACCCATCAAATTACATAATGTCTGTACTGATTGCTTGCTTACATGACTGTTGATGGTGTTGCACATACCCAAACCAAGCACATTTGGTTGAAGTATTAATACCAAGCGCTCTACCTTCAATATGACAGGTCCATCTTTACAATACATAATTTGGGCAACTGAACAGGACCTCAAGCATGCAAACACTCTGACATGTGGAAACCTGTGCCCAAGCGCAACCCCATGAATCACTGTTCAAACATTCCTGTTTTGCACATGTCCACAAGAACAAGAGTAACAGAAAATACCAGATAATAACTAAAAAAAAATAGGCATAAAGGGATATACAAGTACTCTAACTGGAAGATGTTGGGCCTGCAGAGGATAAATTTATCCAGAAATGAAAATGTGAAATATGAACTATGATGAAGGACATCATCACTCCAGCCTGCAAACTGGAAAGATTTTGAGTAAAAACTGCCAATATAAAAACACTCCACAAAAAAGGGATAGATGATGTGGGACCCATACAAATGCAAAAAAAAAAACAGGCCCTGTTATCAAGAATGGAAGAATATAACTTAGTAGAATGATGTTCAAACTTGAAGGGTCTGTGGTCATGAAGTATTTGACATATCCAGTTCAGCCAACCGTCTTGTTCAAAAATGGGAGACAAGACCTGTGCAGCTTAATACAGGTGTGTTCCAGGCTCCATGTCCATGTCTCGATGTGTCCGCTTGAAGCACACCTCTGTTGGTGGTATTGGTATTGTGCAATGTCAGATAAGGACAAAGTTCATCCCTCAGTTCCTTGCAGCACTGCCGCAACCAGGAGCAATGGACATCTCTCCACCTTGGCCTCCTTCTCTTGGCGGACACTGTCAACACCATGTAACATATCAGTGACTGCACTTTGACATGCTTCTTAACTACCTTTCCTAAGACATTTTTTTTGTCTATCTCATGCATGGGTATGTTTTGTGTGCTTGTCAATGTATGCAAAAGCATCTGAATAAGAGAAACACACTTGGGGAGAATGAAGGAGCAAGAATGAAAAGAGAATTTAGAAAAATTAAAAGAAGTAAAAAAAGAAACATTTTTAGTTTTTCATCTTCAAGAGAAAGAAAAAATCTACAATAGTTGAATCAAAACATCAAAGTTGAAAGAAAAATACACATGTATAAACAAATGAATACTAACACACATGCAAAATCCTTTGAAATGAAATGGTGAAGAAATAATACACCTCACATCTATCTAAAAAAAATAAGAAAGAAAAAAAGCCCCACCAACCTTAACATGGATCTGATTTTTTAACACGGCTGCCCTCAGAATCAGAGCCTGAAACCAGAAAGTTTTTCCTCCTTATTCTATCACAGATGTAAAAAATAAATGATTAATCAGCAAGTGAAATCTGACCACTCAGGCATGAAACAAAACGTGTAAACACACCAGGACAGACACCCCACACCACCCCCATCCCACAGGTTAACTGCTCAGTTCTAACCCCCCTGAAAACAACACACAAATATTCATCCTTATTATTTGTAGATAGCAACATCATTACCCCTGTGTAGATAACACAATTCAACATCATATCCTTCATTATTATTTTATCTCATGGCAGATAACCATCATCTTATCCTTTTGCAGACATCACACATCTGTATTCTTCATCTTACCATTAACAGACAACACACAGCACCATGTTCAAACTTCATCCTACCTTTAATTGTAGAAAATACACATCACAATCATTATCATTCATCTTACCTCTTCATAGCATGATTTGGCTGTAGACTATACACATCACCATCATTATCATTTATCTTACTCCTTTACAAACAACACATCAACATCATTATCATTGATGCTAATCCTTTGTAGACAACACAGCAGACTGGGAAGTCAAATCTCTGGTAGGTTCTACTTCAATGACATGACTGAAGATTAAGAGCCCCTTGACTGCCTCAGTCATAACAGTTGCCAAGGTGGCAACAAATCCCTGATGATTTCACACTGACCCTTTCTGCTTTTGGTCTGTCTTTTGCACAGTTCTATCACTATCTCCCATTAGTATTTTCAGCACTTTGATACTTTGTTCAAGTTACCATTTATATGTGATATATATGTGAAAGGATCTTTGAAGTGGTAATACAAATAGTTGCTACTATTTGTACCCACCTTCCCAACATGTCTTGGGAGAAGGTCTTCTGCTTTTCATGACTTACGGCTTGTGAAATTCTTCTCTGTTTGACACCTTCCTATAGCTAGTTACTTTGTGCCATTATCATGAGGGATAGCGGGGATTAATCCTTTCACCTCATAATGAAGCATGGATACCTTTGAGGAGGGCCCTTGGTGGCCTCTAATGCCAAATTCAAGGCTTGGGGAATTGTACAGATATTCTCCTGAGGGATCAGTGTCTTCAAAGTCAGGCGAGTGTGCTTCCAACCATCCTCTTCAATATTCTGGCATTCGTTAGGACAGGTAAGTATGAGAAAACTGATTTTCAAACAGGCTTTTCTGACCAGCATATTCAAATTAAGAGAAATTTTGCTACTAAAAGTAATGCCTGTCCAAACAGTATCTTATCTTTACTTGGCCTGGATCACCACCATAATATCACGATCTCCCCGAAGCCCCACCCAATGGAAGAGCAGGGAACTAATCATGCCTCCATATTCAGTTAGATCAGAAGGATGATCGCCCTTAGTAAGTTCACTCCATTGCACCACATTCAAACTACCTCAGTTTTTGCACCTTTTCCTGATCAAGCAGGACAGTGGGAGAGCATCCTAGTGTTTGGTTTTGTAGAACTACTCTTTGTTGTAAAGTTCCTTTTTTTTTTTTTAAACATATGCCCAGACACATCCAGTTTGTAAATGAAACTGAACAGAAATTTTTGTGTGCAAATGCTAAGCTAGAAGAAAAAGAAAAACACCCAAAGGTGCTGGGGAGGACCCAGAGAAACACTGTCTTCACCTGCCTTTAGAGCAGTCCTGTACCACCCTTGGAAGCCTGCGCTGTGTTGACGATGGGTACAGGCACGCGCAGGACACTCCATTAAGATATCAAGGAACATAACTGCTCCAAACAACAGAGGTAAATCAGACTACAGGATGCACTCGTAACAGCCTTAAAGTAGCGTCCCCATGGGTGTACCAGCCCCGTATTTCATGACTGCAGAGCCCACCGGCGAAAAAAAAAAACACCACCTCCAGCTGTCGAGCACACCCCACAGACCCAACCACCCCTGCCCACCGACAGATGAAGACAGCGCCACTCCAGACACAGCCCAAGCTTTCGCCATACGGTCTTATATGCCCTCAAGAGAGAATCCAAAGTTGTAGTCTTTCCCACTGTCAACAGGACTTTCCCTGTTGGTAATCCTTGCCAATGGCAAGAGCTTTTTCAAATGTACTGCTCCTCTGGTCAATATCTTTGGCATAGAGGATCTGTGGAGGTTAACACTCAATATTTATATCATCACCCAAGCAACACTCAATACAGAAACAAACACCTGCCTCCAGGTCCAGGGTATATCATGTATGCATAACAATAGGGGGGTGGGTAGGGTATTGATTGAATCTCAAGATAAATGTTAAAACTGGAAGAATACTGTTCATTATGGTTGGTTTTTTTTTTTTTTTTGGGTGGTGGTGGTGTGGTTTTTTGGTACGTCTAAATTTCTTTTTTTTTAAATGTAATCTCTCTTATTTTTCAGACCTCAGCCATGACATGCGGAACCAATATGAAGTTGTTTTCCAAAACATGTGTGCACAATAATGTTCAGAAATATGCAATCAACAGACATGCTTAGTTTTCCATCCTCTTTTAATCTAGACTTCAAATTGCTATCAAGGTCGTATGGTTTGAGAAACTAAGAATAGTTGGCTTAAGTTTTTCACACAATGGTCGTCACTATTCATGATAAGTTATACAAAAAAAAAATGTTGCATTCACTTTCTCTGCTCTCTTTTTCTTATCCTTTATCTTTGTTTTAATACAGCATTAAAAAAAAACAACAACAACTATACATATCTGAAGTCTAAGTATTCAAGTACTGAAACTGTGTTTGTAACTAATCAAGCATGGGTACTTACTCATCATGGCAATGGCAGATAAAATTTTCTATAAGTACACAGCCATGTAATCACATTGATGCTGAGACCATCCTAACTTCCAACACAAGGTCTGAGAAGCACTGAACAGGCAACTGTGGGAGATTCCATGGATTCTATGAGAGAAATTTCTGTGGGATCCCCAACATGTAAAGCAGACAAGACAGAAGCCGTTGGGAGCTGATATCCAACAACGCCGCTGGAGATGGATAGGCCACACTCTGCGTCAGCCAGCCACCAATACCACGAGACTAGCCCTCAGGTGGAACCCCCAGGGCAAAAGGAAGAGAAGCCGGCTGAGGAACACATGGCGATGTGACCTGGACGCAGATGCCAAGAAGATGGGCCACACATGGGGGCAGCTGGAGAGACTGGCCCAGGACAGAGACTGCTGGAGGAACCTTGTCGGCGGCCTATGTCCCAGTGGGAGTGATGGGCATAACTAACCAACTAACCAACCCAACATGTAACTGTTGTTTGTCATTTCAATCATTACACAGAATATTTCTAGATCAATTTACCTCGTGACATGGCATGAAAAATGGTCATATAGATAACAAACTAGCAAAAAACATGCACATCCCTGTTCATTCCTAAATGCTCCCTTGCCTGATTCTGCCTTAAATGTAAAACACTTAATGATATCATTTTGAAATATGTTGTTTTAACAATATCATCACAACAGGTTTATGTATTTATGAGAGAGAATAGTAACGTATGCCAGTCAAGTGTTTCTTCCATTGCATTTGAATCAAACATTCCAATACGCTTCAAATACTGCTCAAATGCTAGCCATGGCTAACACATGGAATCCCACAACATTAATTAACCTTCTACAGTCACTTATTTCTTTTCTTCCCTACGTCAATACTGTAACCACCCCATCCACTTCTCCCACAACCTCTCTTCTTCTTCCCTGCATCACTACTGTAACCATTCCAACCACTTCTTCTCTAACAAACTTCTCCCTTTCTTCCCTACATCAATAATGTAACCATCCCATCCACTTCTCCCACTAACCCGTCTCTTCTTTCCTCCACCAATACTCTTAACCATCCCATCCACTTTTTCTCCCACTAACCCGTCCTCTTCTTTCCTCCACCAATACTCTTAACCATCCCATCCACTTCTTCTCCCACTGACCCATCCTCTTCTTTCCTCCACCAAATACTCTTAACCATTCCATCCACTTCTTCTCTCACTAACCCCTCCTCTTCTTTCCTCCACTTCCACTAACCCCTCCTCTTCTTTCCTCCATCAATATATCCCATCCACTTCTTTTTCCACTTCTTTCCTCCATCAACATTGTAACCATCCCATCCACTTTTTCTTCCAAAACCCCTCCTCTTCCTTACCTACATCAACAATGCAACCATATCTATTCACTTCTTCTACAACCTCTCCTCTTCTTCCCTACATCAACAATGTAACCATATCTATTCACTTCTTCTACAACCTCTCCTCTTCTTTCCTACATCAACAATGTAACCATCTCATCCACATCTTCCCCCCACAAAACCTTCCTGTTCTTCCTTACATCAGCAATTTCACAATCCCATCTAATTCTTCCCAAAGATATGTGTGGTTCTTACAAAGTTAACATCAAAGTTTACTCTTCCCCCCAAAATGTGTGGTTCTTACAAAGTTAACTCCAAAGCTCACTAAGTGTTTTCCACATGCACTAACTGATATCATTAAAAGGCAACAACCTCGAGTGCTGTAGAAATGCATGAATATCACTTAATAACAAAACACAGATAGCTCCACCACAAAAATTCCAACAATTTCTAAAATGCTGAGAGAACAATGGTTTGCTTGCCTACCCACCTTGTTGTGGGAATCAATGCGAGCATTGATCTGACCATCAAGTATCAACTGCATCAGTTCGTCTTCCAGGGCCCCTACCGTTGTGTTGAATGCAGCTGCCATCTTGTGCATGTCTGCCGACAGGTATGGACTAAAATACTGCACACACAGTAACGCTTACTTCAATTGGATGTCCCCCTTTTCATGCATGTAAATATTCATAATAGTAAGACAACCTGCCCACACTGAACCCTCAAAAACGAATTAAATTTAGCACAATGGTAAAGACAGAGACAACACAATACAAAGCACTTTCAGATGTGCAAGGAACACTGATGACACACCAAAAATCAGCACAACTGCCAAACTTATGGTAGAGGATAGCACTATGTAGTGTTTCCCCATCATCTAGACCATAATTCTCATAAGAGCTTTACCATTTTCACAGAATCTATACTCCGATGCCATACGTCATTTTGATTTACAAGTTACTGGACTTTCGATCAAGGAAAGAATCCACAAGAACTATGGCAATCAGCTTAAAATCAAATGCTCCCAATATGCACATAAAAGAATCAGTCACAATGATGCTGTAAGTTACCTTTCTGCATCTTTTTAAAACTTTTCACAACATCCACCATTTTTGAGTGCCTGAATACTTCTTCCTTTCATACTCTCTTGTGTTACATCAATAGCTGAACAGAAGTTTTGTTGATATAATAAATAACAAACAAATTAAAATGACCGTAAAAAATCATCAAGGATGCTTCATTCCCTCTCCCCAACTGATTTAATCTATCAATACTGTGCTTCACCTCCACTTGCAAATTGATTTACTTTATCAATAATTTCCAAGTACCACACCTTCTAAAAGCTAATGATCCTTTTCGAGGGACTGAGCATAGTAGATGATTTGGAAAACACAAAGACACACCAGTCAAATCATTATTTTTCCAAACGAACATGACACCTAACTAGACTAAGAACAGATATAGTTCGCATGATTTCAAATTAACACTGGTCTTTACAGGACAAAAATTTGCTTGATTTCCCAAACGTACATCTCTCTCTCTCTCTCCAAAAAGTTATCTTCAGACCTGACACAGTGCTCTGTTTCTGATCTGGGCATAAAGAGGAGCAACATGTGGAGCAAGGTAGATGTCCAACAGCAAATTGTCTTTGATGTCTGCCAGCAGTTTGAGACATGATGCATACTTCGACTCGTAGAAATGGTGCAGGATGTCTCGTAACTGGGGCTCCAGCTCCAAAAACTGCTTGAAGGAACTGCAAGGGGTTCATGACACATTACATCATACAGACTACATCACATCTCAATGATACAATCTTGTGCCAGCTCATCAGAATACAAACATTTTTCTTATGAAATATCTGGAAAATACTTTTTACTTTACAGGACAGTAAAAGGTAAGCCAAGATCCTATAATGGGTGGATGCTTATCACGGGGTGAAAAAATCTTTGCTTTTTTTCCTTCATGGCCAGAAAGAACCATGTAATATCAAGATATGATTTCTTCTGGTGCAGCCTTTTCTACATGCAGACTACTGCCTGAATCGACATCAAAACAGCCTGAATCTATATTTCAGACATACACATACAGCTATGACAACTAGCTGACTGCAGTAAATTTTCCTTCTCTCTATGGATATTATTGTTTTTTTCTTAAACTGTATGTACAAGTTAGTTTCAAAACCAGGTGACTGAGGGCGTAATGGAGCAAATTTTAAAACGAATCAGTATTAGTTCCGCCAGACGATACAGACAAACAGATTTGCGTGTTTTGTCCTGTAATCTGTTTGTCTGTATTATCCGGCAGAACTAATACCATTTAAAAAAAAAATTTGTATGTACAAATAAATACAACTCACTGCAATCAATCTTAGATGGCAGGCTGCTAAAGAAACGAAAAGAAGCAGAACAAAAGAGGACAAAAAAAAAAAAAACTTAAAATTTTGCTTTCATTAGTTGGTACTTCCCTTCTTAGAGTTGCTTGTTTACATCATTTCACACATCTAATTCTTCTATCATCATGCTACAAAATGGCAAAAAATGTTTAAGAAACCAGTGGTGTACATGCAAACACTCAAACAGTATGTAAACATACGCAATGTTGCACAAAATCTGTGTGTGCGTGCGTGTGTGTGCATGTGCAGCGGCTGTGTCTGTGAGTGGGGTGGGGAGTTGGGGAGAGGGTTCTACAGATGAGCACACTTTCAAGCTTGAGTGTTCTGAACTGTATTCATATAAGCATGAGCCCTACAGTAAGAAAGATGATAAAACTCAGATGTGGTGAAAGCTGAAATGAACTGACCTGCTTGCTATGACATTGACTTGTATCTCCTGTCTATCAAAGGATGCCAATGCGCAAAGAGCACCATAGGTTGCCACATTGGTGGGAGACAAGAGCTGCACAATATGCACACAAAAATCAACCACTGCATACAAGCAACAGAAGTTGAATCTGCTGAAAGCAAGCTATTTTACTTAGACTTCATATGTCTATAAATTTCTCTCAAAGACGATTTATTCCATGGATTTTATTTTACAAGCTATCGTTGTAAAGTGTGTTACACTTTTTCTCATTCTGACCTGTCCAAACAAATGCCTAATCTCTACTGGCAAGGAATGTTACCATATTATCAGGACCCTCAAAAAGACAAAACTGGGAGAGCAGGGAATTTATCATGCATCTATAGTTGGTTATGCCAGAAAAGTGATCACCTCTAGCAAGTTTATTTTACTGCACACACATATATTCACACACAGCTCATTTTTCTCTTTTTCCTTTGCGAGGGAACATGCCTCTTTCCGTTCTTTGGAGTTCAGACTTAGTTTTTTCGTGCTCTTGGATCCTCTCAGGTGGCCTCTTAAGCTCAATTTCATTTTGGTTGGGGAACCTCCTTTCT
This sequence comes from Conus betulinus, assembly GCA_016801955.1. NCBI lineage: Eukaryota > Metazoa > Mollusca > Gastropoda > Neogastropoda > Conidae > Conus > Conus betulinus. The sequence goes on from JADBJO010000025.1 coordinate 1,228,566, forward strand.
CTCTTCCTTCACAAGGAAGATTTTTGTCTGTAAATGTCCATCTCTCTCCACCATTTGGTTACACATTGTGCACTATGGGGTTTCTTTCTTTATCCCCCCCCCTTTTTGGATGCAGTGTCAAGCGTCTGCCCTTTACGTTGCTATTAGCACCTTAAATCCTACACTGACAAGACAAATCTTTTGTTCAAATGTTCCCCTCGGACCTTACAACCGAGTTGTATGAGAACTGCTCCTGCGTTGCGTTACAATACCCCATGTAAAGCTTCATGACTGTCTGCCAATTTTAGCTAGAGAAACAGTTTCTCCCAACTACACCAGTTGCTTATTTGATCCGAGATGTGGAGACAGGCCAGCATCTTCTCATCTACCCACCCATCACTCTAAAACTCTCTACCCCTCACCACAATGAAATTAAAGAAGAGCATCCATGGCAATTGAATTTGCAAAGGAAAAAGTGTGAAAACTGAGCTATTTTGAATATGGCACAATGAAGTGACCTCACTACAGGCAATCACTGTTATGGTCTAACTGGGCTTTGGAGGAACGATTAGAGGAATGATTAGCTCCCTGCTCTCCCAATTCTCTCTCTTTTTTCTTTTCTTTTTTTTCTTCTTTTTGTTGTTGATAATATTGTGATATTCCACACCAAGTAGGGATAAACACTTCTCTGAATACATCGTAAAACTACTTTTCACAATAAAATTCCTTTTTATGTTGCCAGTACTTAAAAGTCTTCAGAAATTATTCTGACCATAAATGATTTTTCAGCGTATTTCTAAATTATCATTATCTTTTGTAATCCAAAACAATATTCATAAAAAAATAAACAGAAAGATATAGAGAAAGAAAAGAAAGGAAGAAAGCACTGGCTGGTTTACTTGGTGTTTGGCACACTGGACTTACTAAAATCTGCAAATATATTACAGCAGGACATAAACACTGATCAAACTCATATGATTTACACACACACACACACACACACACACACACACACACACACACACACACACACACACACACACATCAAAAGTAAAGTCATAATGTAATTTGATGGTCAAATCTTTACATCCTGGTGTATAACAGCAACATCACTTTAACAATGGACCAATATCTGTACCAAAAAGAAGCACATGAGAAGTGTGGAGGAAAAATCAAAAGAACAATAGACAAACCTCTGGGAAATCACAGTGATCAAAATTTGCCAACAAAAAGTGTTTGGCAGCTGACTTGTACTTGCGTGTTGCCAGATCAGCTAAACCAGCAGCACACTTCAACTGTGTCTGCACCGTCAGACTGGCTTCCTTTGCACTTTGCTGAAACACAAAAATTTAGTGTATGTGTTTGGACAGGTTAGGTATGAGAACATTTTCTTTCTAGAACAACTGTAGCATCCCTATAAACAGTTCCTTTCAACAAACCACTGAAGACCTGTTTACCCAAAACTCCTCCTACTGGTGTAGTACTATTCAACAAAAAATGGCAATTTTTTTTTACAAAGAGCATGTACAAATTCTAAATTTGTGTATATGCGGAAGTGAGGAGGGAAGCATTCAGTCTGTTTTCACCAGCCATCATCATACAGCAGAGGCATCTTCCAAGTAGAAACCATCTCATCTTGCAATGACTACAATCCAGTTAAAAGAACATCTTAAATGAGGCAAGGAACAGTAAATAGTAAATAACAAACAAGTAGGGTAATTCTTGCTATGATACTATTAGTTTCTTTCTAACACAAAGTATTTTGAAACCTGATTCTTCAGCATACTTTGGCACAAACTCATGCTCTCTCGTCCATTTTCTTTTTTGTTTTTTTTTTTTTTTTAGGGGGGGGGGGGGAGGGGGGGGGTTCTGGGCATTGTTGTTGGTATGCACTGCCACTGCTGGGCACAAGGAACACAAGGAATTCAACAAGAGTTGTCCCTCTTTGGTCAAAGCCTAACCACTGTTCGAATCCTGAAGTGTAAATACCACTCAAGAACTTCGTTTACTTTGTTTTTCAGTTTCATTCTTTTTTTTTTCTTAGTATCATACTTTTAACAAATAGTTTGTAGAAATTTTTAAAAAAAAACCCACAAATCACACAGTGTGCAGGTCTGATGTTGTCATGTATGATTTTTTTTCAAATGAATACTTTTTCTCCCCTTTCCTGCTCTCCTTTTTTTTTTTTTTTTTTTCTTTTTTTTTTTTTTTTTGCCATTTACTGTTAATGTCCTTGCTTTCTCTCATGTACATGTGTCATTTAAAAAGGAATCAATTTTTAGCTAATGTACTTAAATAACATTAAAGAAAAACATGAGATTATAAACTGCTTTCTTAATCATTGTGCACAAAAGACTCTTATTTCTGTTTGGAAAAGATAGAGCACTCAAATCAATGTTTTTGTATTCCATCTGTACATGAAACAGTACATTCTATTGTAAGACTGAATAATAAATTGCTGATTTCTTTAAAAAAAAAAAAATCCAAACCAACTGATCTATCACTGCTGTTTGCAGAAGGGGAAAAACACAAATTGGATTGTTTGTTAATATTACAGAAGTGCATGTTTCTATTGCACATACTACTATGTTTTACTATTTCCTTTTCAATCATTTCACTATTCTTCATTATTCAAAAACACAAATCACATATACACGCATACTCGATTCAAACAGAAAAAAATAAAGATGCTTCTGCACAAAGAAAGAAAATGTGTGGGCAGTGCTCATTCCCTACATCAATTCTCAAAACAGTGATGGGTTATGTCATACCTACTTCATACAACATCATGTCATATCCATTATGATACACAGATGTACTTACATCTGATTCAGGTGTTGATTCTGCCTTGTTGACGTAACTCAGCACATGTGACCAATTTTGTAAATATACGCTAACCTGCAACACAGGCACTGCCACCAATCATTACCTTTGTGGACATGTGGAAGTAAAGTAAGGTAATGTTGCTTATAGCCCAGTTGACCGCAAAGGGCCATACCCAGAGCTGTCAACCACCATAAGACAATAAAACAATTAATGAAAATGATAATTAAATTTTTCCTAGAGGTAGTAATGGTAGCCATCTCTCTACTGTTAGCTTCTTTCCTAGGTAACTCTGCCATATAGAACAGGATAACAAACTGTTCTCAACTCACACTCTTTCTTTTCTCCTCTCTGATTCCTTGGATTCTCTATGTATCAAAACTGATATGTCTAGAAGTTATCTCTGAAAATATGTATCATCTGTGCTTGAAAACTTTGTATATAATCTTTGTACTGAAAAAACAGAAGTACCACAACAGTTTAAATAGTAGTAAAAGAAGCACTACTACTGTTTAGATATAAATATCACCCATGCTTTTCTCAGTAATGAATGTATACCTGTTTATTGCATGAAACTCAATATTTTCATTTAATGCACCAGTATACATATACTGTGGTATCCATCACCTTCAGCGAGCCTGGTAGTCATGACTAAATTGTGGCTATCTAATTAATCAATAATGACAATTCCCAAGTCAGAGTTCTGACCAACCAAAACTCAGGCATTTGAGAAAAATGTTCTGTTTTTCTTTTCATGGTGAATTCTTTTAAAAACTATCTTTCAATCAAATATTCTGGAATGTTAACTTTATAAATAGTAACAAAAAACAGTAATGGTTGCCGTTACTTCAGAATGACTACAGCTTTGTCAATCCAAAAGTTCTCTGATCGATCCAGTGCAACAGAAACCCCAGCTTACCTTTATCACATTTAAGCACATGTTGACAACATGTTTTGGGTTGGTGCAGTAATCACGTGCACGAGAGTAACACTTGAGGGCATTGGTCAGGTCACCACAGTCTAAGTAATGGTCTCCTAAGTCATCATGGCCTCGTCTGCCCCAAAAGATAATGAAGTCTTTCACGCCACAGCTTTACTTCAGTGAAAAAAACAATGGTACTAGATTACTTCACATGCACTGCACACTATCACTCCTCTGTTCCTTCAAGTGCAGTATTTAAACACAGAAAGAACTATGTACCATGAAACAATAGTTACCAACATGAAGCGACAAATCCTATACATTATCATAATATCTCAGCCGTTTTTCCCAACCAATCATTCTCTATCCAGTATTGAATACGCCATGTGATGGCAGGGGTGACATTCTTCACTGTTCTGCTGATGACAGTAACTTCACCATACCAAAATTCAATAGAAAATAAAATCATGGGGGAAGAGTTTTTGATATTCCTGCAGCATAAATCTTGAACTCACCGACCTTTCTGTCTGCTACAGCTGTCACTCTCATTCTTCAAAACTAATCTAAAAGCATTTCTTTTCACGCAGTCTTTTCCCTGATGGCCTCCTTGTTTATGTGCCTTCTTAGGTAATTGTGAAAGAGGTGTGTATGTGTGTGTGTGTGTGTGTGCATGCGTGCGTGTGTGCGTGTGTGTGTAGAGTGGTTAAGGTGAGAGTATTTGCGCATGAAAAAGAGAGATGTTGTACATGTGTGCTTTTTTTGTTTTCGTAAGGCGCTTCCAGAATTTGGAAAGCATTGCAAAAATATCCTAATATTATTATGAATTAATACTATCACTATTATTTTATGTATTATTATTGCTATTAATATTATGATCATTTTTTACTCTGTAAAGTATAAAACAACTCAAAGATGCATTTCATTCTTAGAGCTACTAAACCTTGGGAACTGCATCTGTCTGAATGGTCTGTCCAACTTAGAGTGTACCATGTGGCCTGCAAAAGAATGAAATGTGGAAGTGGATACTAAAACAAAAAAGGGAAATGTGGAGCAAAAACTACAAAACCAGTTGAACTATAATCCACAACACAGCACAATTCACAAGTGTTCAACATATAGCTAGGGGTGCTTCGTAAACAAGGCTGACGCACACCAAGAAATAATTAACTGAATTTAGATACAAGATGGTGAATAACATTTTAAATACTAATCTATCCCATTCTGCCTAAATTCCTTTACCATTTAAATTCCAGACTTTCCCATTCTCCCCAGCTGAGGATGACCCTACATTTTGTTCCCATATGGGTTATGAGGGAAGCTTTGAGCATTAAGGCATGCATGCCATTTGAAATCTGCTATAGTGAAAGTGGCTGCTATTTGCAGTGTTTTCATTTGAGCAAAAGTCAAGTCTCAAATACCATTTTTCAGCTCGTATCATGAGTGACTGTGAGTGACAGCTATAAAAGACTATCAATATTGTATGATTGTAAGCAGTTTAGCAGCCTAGGTGCTGCTAAAACTACAACATAGCCTCAGAAAGCAGTGTAAACTGTGCAACTGTGTTTGCTCTCATTGTTGAACTTCAGTGTCAGTGTTAAGATGACCAACAAGCCATGAGTCAGCATCAATTGATGAAACAATGTTATTGTCAAATTTTTGGTTATCAGGTAAGTGACCACAGTGGTCAATAATGAAATCGACAACAGAAAAACAGACACATGCAGAGCAAACAACATCCACTTCTTTATTCCCAAAGAAAAATTCGAGTGATTCAGACAAGCTAGATTTTTTGTTCAAGTTCATTAAAAGTTTGGTGCTAAAAAAAAGTTGGCAGTTACCAGAATGTTACATGGTAAAATGTTGGTAGTTGAAAGGTCACACAGTTGTCTATCCTCCTCTTTTCCTCTGTATCTTTAAAAGAGACAACTCTTAAACACCAGGGCCACATGTCAAAGCCTCAAGTCCCATAACTGCAGCAATACAAAATCAAAGCAAGCCTTTGATAACACCATGTATGACTCCAACAATGGTCTTGTAATAAGATACCCGGGCGACATTAGTGGTATGTACTGTTCAAATCTCACAGCTGGCTGTAGAATCACTGTTGACAATACCATATGAATCACATGCCTCGCCTTTGCTTTGCTTCGATACCATTTTGTCTCACTCAAAACTTAAGCATGCAGTCTATATGCATGTGCATTAGTCGATTTGGCAATGTTGGTCAATTTGGCAATGTTGGGTCTTTCCCACAGGTATGATAATCTCAGTCTCTGGTCAAAGCCAGTGTAAACACATTTCCTTTCAGATTTACCCCTGGACGTGAAACAGAAAAATGGATTTCTCTGACAAACAGCCCTTTTTTTTTTTAATTGTTTCCAGGGACAAAGATGTATACTCCAGCACTATAAGCAACTCTGGGATCAACAAAAGGCAATTCTAGAGTTTAGGAGCCTCTTATACACAGCACACTTGAAAAAAGTTCCCCTCTGAGAGACACTCGTTTTTTGCATCTCAGATTAATGCTGGATCAGTTATAATACATAACACTTTACAAGTTGTGTATTCATTCAGCCATTTGAACATTGTGAGCATTTTATGACTACATTCATTTTGGATGGAAAGAAGACACATTTCAAGCCTAATGGGAGTTGAGAATGGGGCTCTAGACTCAATTCTTGCCATAAAAAGTAATGTGGAACATAGTGATAAAAAATCAGTCAGCATTACAAAATATCATAACATGAAAAAAGGAACTAATATGTACCTTATGCTTTCTTTTATAGAGTTGCTCTTGTAATTTTTTAGGTCTGTGTCCAGTTTCTCAAGCTTGAAAGCAGCTTTTTTAGCTGTTGTTTCCATCCATGGTACATCCAGCGGGGGCACGCTGTGCACTGATCCAGTCACTGCATCTGGCAAAGTACTGTTTCTGCAATAAGTCCTCAACAGTGTCAGAATTTCATCACACACACACACACACACACACACACACACACATACACACACACACACACACACTTCACAGAAATTTGATTGGCTTAAACACTACCTTAACAATTACTCAACAAAAATACAACAATCACTTATAGTCATGGATAGCCAGTCATAGTGATAAACATGTTCTGGCTCATGGCTTACAACATAGGCAATTTTAATACAGTTGCCTTTCATTTGCTGTGACTGCAGTGTCCTCTGTGCACTGTGAGGTACTGTAAGTTGTGTTGATAATATTATTCATCTCATACTTATTTCATGTATCTGACTTCATTAAACATATATAAATACTGAAAAAACTGCAATGGAAGCACATGAGTCAAGACATGGGATGCGGCCACTAAAGTCTACACTTAAGGCATACCAATAATATGTGCAGAACTTACGCAGACACTGTGTCACTCAGCTTGTGATGCAAGACACCATACAAGGTGGTATTGTATGTAGTCATGGGACATAGTTCAGGGCCATGCGCAGTGCCTCCACTCTCAAGGACGGGCAATGGTCAGCAATGTAGACCAGGCGGTGCAAGCGTGCCAGCCCTGTGTACTGAGCTGCTGTCTGCTCCAAGTCCTGTGTCACATCCATGTTTAATGGCACTGAATCAAAACTCAGGTGCATCACAGTTCTGTGAAGTCATTTGTAATCAGAGGAGAGAAAATATGTGAAGGATTTTCTTTTCAATGATAATGTTTCTTGTTTTGAAAAAGACTATTTGACCTACACGATCAGGAAAGTATGTGAGCATGTGTGTGTGTGTGTGTGTGTGTGCGTGTGTGTGTGTGTGTGCGCGCGCGTGTGTCTGCGTGTGCGCATGAGTGCACACGTGCATGAACATATATATATGCGTGCATGAGAGAGAGAGAGAGAGAGAGAGAGAGAGAGAGAGAGAGAGAGAGAGTGTGTGTGTGTCTGTATGTGTGCATGTCCGTGCGAGTGTGAAGAATTGTACAGTTCTCTTATGGGCTCTTTTCAAATTGGTTCGAGTTGCAGCAGTCACCTATGTTAATCTTTTAATGCTGAACAGTTAAGTAGTGGGGGAAAACAAGTGCAGGCTAACAATTCTTCAGTCATTATAATAATGACTTTGCACAGATTTTTTAGAGAAAAAAAAAAATGAAAATGAAGAAAATGGGGAAATATATTATACATATGAGAAACCCTTCACTAGCTGCCTGAGGGAACCATTGTGATCCCTTCTGATGTTAATCTTATAATGCTGAACAGTTAAGTAGTGGGGGAAAACAAGTGCAGGCTAACAATTCTTCAGTCATTATAATAATGACTTTGCAAAAATTTGAACTTTTGGAGAAAAAAAAAAAAAAAAAAAAAATGAAGAAAACGGGGGAAATATATTATACATATGAGAAACCCTTCACTAGCTGCCTGAGAGAACCATTGTGATCCCTTCTGAAGGCAGATCTATTTGTATTGCCTGCACCTAAGCCTTTCGTCGGCGTGTGTGTGGTGTGTGTGTGTGTGCTCTTAATTATGTCATTGGCTTTAAATTAACAGATGTCTTACCAGAGAAGATTTTCCACAATATACTGTGGTTCTTCTTCAACATTGTCATTCTCCTCTGGTGCACCATCCACTTTGCATAGGTTCTACAGCAGCCTGGTTCTGTGATTTAGACATAATAGTCAGAGAGAGAGAGAGAGAGAGAGAGAGAGAGAGAGAGCTCAGAACTCAGATGGTTTACTTCATATAAAGGCCATTGCCTTTCATGATGGGGTATGAAGAAAGTAACAACAGTATATGAATTTTACATAACACAACAAAGACTGAATGAAAATTCTCTTTCACCAAATCGTAACTGATCGAAATTAAAATGCCTTGAACAAATAAATTTAAATTTCTTACTATACTTTCATTCTGAGATGTTATAAGCAGACTTAACCGAAATTGACAGGGATCCCTGGAAAACTTAATTGGTATATATTGCGCTCTTAGGCTAGATAGCTTGCAGCAGCATGAAACAAAATGCAGTTCGTCTTCTTTGAGAGAGACAGAGAGACAGACAGACAGACAGACAGATAGACAGATAGATCGTAGACAGAGAGGACGGGAAGAAGAAGGAAGGAAGAAGGAGAGAGAGAGAGAGATGAGAGAGAGAGAGAGAGAGAGAGAGAGAGAGAGAGAGAGAAAGAGAGAAAGAGAAGAGGGTGGGGGAGGAAGATAACAGAACAAAATTTTAATTAATTTCCAAAACACATTCTGTGAAATGAAATAAGGGAGCGCATGCTATCGTGTATGGATCAGGTTAACCTACTGAAGTTTCCAGCATCAAGTTATCAATGCTGAACTTAATAGGAATAAGCATGTAACACTTTTTTTTTTTCTAAGCAAGAAGCACCAATTAAAAAAGAACCGTTTGTTTCTAAATCTCATGATCTACAGCTGGAGTCTACAGAGCACCAGCCCCTAATCAACAGATCATTACTGATTTTGCCTAGACAGCCATATTTTAAAAGTGATTTTCTATCTCCAGAAGCTGGACATTGCATAATTTATGTCTTAAGAAGATCAAGGAAGATCTTTCTAACATGGCAAGTCTACAGCTGTTTCTGGATGTGATTATGCAGCTGATAAAACACCTGGAAGGGTAATCAAATAAGGTATATGTCAAAGGCCATGTTTAACACACCTCACGCATACCAGTCCAGAACAGATTTTGTACAACATGGCAAGTCTACAGCTGTTTCAGGATGTGAATTGTGATTATGCTGAATCCATATTGTTGACACCGGGCAAGTTGATCATGCTGTGTACCTCAAGCCTCATGGTGATGCATGAGGGCACCTACAATGATCTGCTCAAGGGTCTCTGATGGTACTCTAGTATGGGAGGCAGGCCTGTAGGTGTCTGACTTTGGTTTGTCACGATTGTTTCTTGAAGGTGCAAAACCCTTCCCAATGATTGTCAATTGAGTGTCAATACTTTAAATAGAGTCCACCCTAAAAAAATAACCGCAGATATTGGTCATCCAACAGTTACAATTCCTGGCTTAATGATTGAGAACAACAAATTCGCTGGTGAGTTAATTGCTACTCATTTATTTGTTGAAGTAACTTAGTAAGTACATCCACAAATGCAAAATTATCAAATTCACATTAGACCTTTTGTACTGCAGTTGGTTCTAGCAACATGACTTAAAGTGAAGCTTCAAAACTGTCTGCAAATAAATTCAAGTTAAATCCAGTTATTTGGGGTAAGTTAAAAGACTAAAAACTGTCCAAACTTTCATTCACTGATTACCTTTTAGTGATTAAACTGTGGACATATACTGATCAACCACTGTCATATAGCTACTGTACAACATTAATGTAACTTACTGATCAGTTCGATAGTAGTTCGCAGTAGTCTCTCTAGTGTGTTGATATTATTAAATCTACTCCAGTCTCTCTTGTGTGTTGATATTATTAAACCTACCGTAGGCTAGATTCAGTGCTCAAGTCATTATCGTCTGCTGTTCCCCTGTAGTAAACGAAAGCAGTTTCGTTCCATTTGTCATTAATTTAAAACTTTCAGATAATTTTAGATGTATTCTTAAGAAAGATTCGTATACGTGATTACTACAGAAGAAAGTGTCACACTAAATCCAAAAATAATGCATAAAAACCTGAAAAAATCCTTGCTGCAGAGTCAACGGCATCTTGATCCTGAGCCTGAACCGGAAGGGTTCCGCACAAATAATCACGTGATTACCTGAAAAAGGTGAAAAGTGAAAGGTCAACAAAGAGCGCGTGGATCGTTGGCAGGTATTATTTAACTTAAAGCATACTCAAATTTTACTGATCAGAGGTTGCAAAGTTGACATTGTTAAGAGACGATTTAAATACTTGAAATAAAGCAACCGTACTGTGTAGTTTAACAACACGCTTGTTGATCAATCCGACGATCATGTTGATGTGACGAACATGTTGTCAAGTTACGTTTATCGACTTATGGAAATGGTTAATTGATTTAAGTCAGAGGGTGCTAAGTGCCGAACAGGCAACATGCTTCACAGGACTAGTCAAACGCATAATTGAGAACGTTTTCTCCTGAGTGGGATCCTCCCAACCTGTTTCTTTCTTCCAGTCCAGAAATGGTCCTGCGGTATCTGTATCTGTATCTGTCAATATACGTTGCTACATCCAGGAATCTGGCGTCGACGCAACGGATGGGGTGCGCAGCGAAAAAGTTAGTGACGTTGGGCATTGGCCACCGCCGGCTTGAAGGCCTCAGTACTACCAGAGTGCACAACACTATTGTCCAGTTGGTTCCACCTGATAATAGTTTTTTGGAAAAAATGATTGTTTATACTGCTCTGTGCTGCAGTTTGGAACTGTGTAGCACCTGTCGTTGTTTCGTGTCTGCCAGCCACCAGTGGTTCTTGATTTGAATTCTGTTAGACCATCTGGATCAGGATCAGGATCAGGGGCGTTGTATCAAAAACAACTTAGCCTGTTTAGGCTTTTTACATCCCTTCTGTATGTAGATATCTTTTTTTTCCTTTTTTTTTTCTTTTTTGTTGTTGTGACCATTGGCCATAGGCAAGCTCAGTCTTATTATCCATCAAATTAATATTTTTTTTAGTTGATACTTCATGTTTATCTATGAGGTTCGTAAAAAAAACATTAATAATAGGAGCACGTTTGATGTTAACTATTAGTTCATTCCAAAAATTGGTTACTCTGTTAGTAAAAGTAAATTTTCGTAAATTAGTTCTTCAATATTGTTTTTAATATCTTATCTACACTGTTCCTTGTAATATTTTTCTTTCAAGGCCACTATGAACCAAATTATCAATAGCCACCAGAGGGTAGTGGCACCTGTGACAGGTTCATCATTGTTGCCTAGCAATCCACCAGAGGTCAGTCAAAATCTCTCGATTCCTTCAGTTCTGAACATATGTGTATCTGCTGAAAATTCTTTTTCCATTAGCCATCTTCTATAAAGCTCCATGTCACCAGAAGCTGCTTGCTCCACTAGGGCCTTCAGCCGTTTGAAAGAGACTATGAAAAGAGACTATGACAAGAGACTATGAAAAGAGACATGAGTATTAAGACATTTTCAACTGTTGACTCCCACGTATGTAGTCTGTAGGAAGCATTGCTCAGAGTCAGACCATTGAAATGGGAGATGATGCACCAGTCTCTTTGTCCCTGTGGACTGAATACTTTTCTGAACTGGTCCTCCTAGAGATACAACAAGGTATAAGTACTCAGAAAATCTGGCATGTTGATTTTTCCCTGTCCATGGATCATGACAGAAAGCAAGAAGTAAATGTAATGTTGCGTTATAGCTGCATAAAGCAAACCATACATACATACAATACCACACACACACACACACACACACACACACACACACACACACACACACACACACATACACACACACACTTTACACACACACATAATACACACATATATAACTGTCATTCATTTCTGTAGATTAGCCAGTTCAAATTCTGACATTTTAATGCAGCTGATTATTTACAGTTTTCTTTTTCCAGTCGGTGCTGGTTTGGCAAAACATAAACGACAGTTAACAGGTTCTGACAAGAAGACCTGTTTCTGTGTAAGGTGTTTACCATAAATGATTGAATATGTTTGCATTTCTGTTACAGTGGATCAACAAACAAGATGGCTTGCAAGAAGGTGTTGTCCTTGGTATTTGTGCGTGAAACTTCAAAAATCCTGCTTGGGTACAAAAAGCGAGGGTTTGGTCAAGGCTGGTGGAACGGATTTGGAGGCAAAGTGGAGAAAGGAGAAACCATCATGGAAGGTGCTCTTAGGTAAATGTTTGTGTTGTTAAGGAGATCAACAGTTAGTTTGGAAAACTAAATAGTGATACTTTAGAGTCACAAGAGAAATCATTCTCAGTTTTAAGTGCATTGCATGATGTCATAAAAATGTTTTATTAATGTGAACAAGAGGTATTTTACTCTCTTCATAGAATGCTTGGTAACACATGGCAAAAGCAGGGTGAAATAAGGGGAGAAAAAAGAGAGAACATGAATACATTTCAGCCAATTGAAATTGAACTTACTTTTAGACCAGAAGGCTGGACTATATGTAAGTATAAATGACATGAATTAATGTTATATGTGAGACTATGGAAACCTCATCTTTGCATGTGTGTCACCCCCTCTACACCCCATTACAACCCCCCCCCCCCACACTCACTCTACTATGAACTTTCTTTCTTTTTTTTTTTTACTCTCTCTCTCTCTCTCTCTCTCTCTCTCTCCACTCTCTCTGAAACTCACAGACAACTGCATGCTCTACACTAACACAGACAACTGCATGCATGCACTAACAATACAACACAATGCAACAACAACACACGCAACACAACACAACACAACAACAACACACAACAACACAACACAACACAACACAACACCACACACCACACCACACACACACCACACCACCACACCACACACACACCACACCACACCACCACACCACACACACATACTGACTGAAACCAATTTATTGTCACATTAACTCAAGGTTGTACTGACAAAAACACACACACACACACACACACACACACACACACACACACACACACACACACACACACACACACACACACACACACAAACACAGAGTACAAACATATATGTGGAATAATCTTAATATGTACTGGCTTTTAGCATAACTGTAACAAAGTGAATTTGAATCCAGTTATCATGCAAATAATACTGTATGATTTAAGTAATAAAATAAACAAGAGACATCTGTGATATTCTACTCTGTTCTGCTCTGTTGATTTCTCTGTCTCTGTCCCTCCTCTCTTTTCTTTCTGTCTCTCTCTCCTACTCTCGCTCTGTCTATTTTCTTATTTAATTTACCCATAGCTTATTTAATGTTTACATGTTCAAAATGGATTCACCACCTACCCTCCTCTCTCTCTCTCTCTCTTTCTCTCTCCACCTCCTCTTTCTCTCTGAATCACAAACACACACACACACACACACACACACAAGCGTGTACGCATACAAACACATAATGAGCACAGAATCTAAACAGGTAACTGATTTAAAAGATGAACATGTAGTCTTAAATGAGATGTTCTGTAACTGATTGAACAATTAAACATGAAGTCTTGAAGTTGAAGGCGATGTAATGTCTTACAATTTTTTGCAGTTTTTTTTCAAATATATCTGCAGATATGTTCCTCTCTTTGTATGCTGGAATTCAAGACTGTATTTACATAGATAAGACCAAAGAGTGGGATAAGTACATACACCAGGACAAAGGGACAGACATTTTTGGTCACGCTATATATGTTAGCAATACAGAGACACTGTATTAGCGTTATTTGTTTTGTATATGTGAGCAATACACATAACACAGTGCTTGAATTACTTGCTTTGTACAGAAAACTAAAGAAAGAATCAAGACAAACTGTATGTGTGAACAGTATGGTACATCAGTGCCTCATTTTTTGTACTGTACAGAGAACAGAAAGAAGAGTTGCAAAATATATAACAGTATCGCAGCATATGCATTGTGTCTATATGATACTATAGAGAGCTGAAGTGGAGACTGACTGTATGTGTAAATGTACTGTAACACAGTAAATGCATTACATGTATTGTACATGTGACCAGCATGATGAATTATCCATACTGTACATGTGAGCAATACAGTACCTGAATTATCTTGAGGTACATTTGGACAATACAGTAACACAGAATCTGAATTATTTACATTTGTGTATTTGACCAATATAGTGGCACTATTGATACCTGAATTATCTGTACATCGAGCAATATGGTAATACAAGTACATAAATTATTTTAGCGGTGCATTTGAGCAGTAATATATAATGCAGTACCTGAATTATTTGTCTTGTTCATGTAAGCGATAGAGTAACATAATATCTGAATTATTGATTTGGTATATGTGAGCAATATAATGATACAGTACATGCATTGATTGTGTTATGCATGTGAGCAGTATAGTAACATAGTCGCTGAATTATTTTTACTATACAGAGAGCTGAAGGAGGAGTCGGGTCTGACTGGTCATGATCTGAAGGAGATTGCATGCTGACATTCGAGTTTGAAGGCGATCCAGTTCTGCTGGAAGTACATGTGTTTTCCACAACAAAGTACTCTGGGCAGGTCCAGGAATCTGATGGTAAACTGATGTATAGTGTACTGATGTTTTAGCTGAACTTTTTTTTCTTTTGGTTCTACAGCTGGAACTTACATACTAATGCACAGCTTTCACTGCTGTTAGGGTTTTTAGAATATCAATGAACTTTTGACTGTTTCTGTGTTGTATGTCTGTTGATTGATCTGTTATTTGTAAGATTTGCAGGGAAAATTGTAACCTCTGGGAGATTTTTTCGTTTTTTTTTTTTTTTTTTTTTTTTTTAAACAACAAATGTGTGGTGGTTAAGGTGCTTGAATCTCATATCTTGAAGGATGTTTTGGCTCCAGTCAGCTCCTTCCCAGGGCTTTTGAGTGATCAGGGGCACAGTAGAACACTGGAACCACACAGTCACTGAGAGTATGGCCCAAATTTCTAAACCAACACTCTAGTGTGTGTGTCATTTGGGCTTGGCCAGTGTCAGAACATACTGTGAAAAGAAGCATAGACTACATCCCTGTCATTTACTCGCGGACCAGAATGGAACCCACATTATCGGCATCATCATCACCGATCATCAATAGAAAG
>JADBJO010000025.1:1248973-1258973 GCA_016801955.1 Conus betulinus
GAATGGAAAGACTGTCCTTAGTTTAAGAGAGATTCAAATAACTGGATGATGTACTGTTATTGAAAAATGCATTTGTCTTCATTATTTGGTTTCTATCTGCAATATTCATATCAGAAGAAAGCAGAACTTTTTCTTACTTTCACTGGTATTTTTTTCTTCCATTTAAGAAAATTCTCTTATTTTTAAGGGAATTTACTGGCAAACTGACCAAGTGGTGTCACTGAAAATAACCAGATTTTATCAAACAACAGAAAACAAATACTTACACCCTGTGAAATGCATCAGAAATTCAGCCCAGCGCCACCACAGTAATGAAAATAAACAAATGTGTATTAATGCAAACGGATACTGTTTGCACTCTCTCTCTCTCTCTCTCTCTCTCTCTCTCATTTTTGTCAATGTGCAATCCACCCCATCATAAGGAGCCATGGCCTATAGTAATGATTAAATCATCCGTATCTCTCTCTTCACCCACGTCCCAAGTATCCATCTTTCTCCTTTCTCTTCTGTCTTGTCACTTGCTGGTTTCCTCCATCTGTTCGCTGGTCTCTCTTCCTTCCTTTCTCTCTCCTTTTCATAACCATCTTCTCTCTTTCCAGTATCCTCTTTAGCATTTGATGTCCCTTCCTCTTCTCTGTCACTCTCTTTCTCTCCATGTCTTCTTACTCTCTCTTTCACGCCAAATGCTATATCCCTGGCCCCTCTCTTCGCACCTCACCTCCTCCTCTCTGTGTGCCATATTTCCTCACTACCATGTCTACTACCCGTCTCCGTCTCTTTCACTGTCTAGCATTCTTATCGAATGCTTCTACCTTCAACAGCTTTTTTCTTTCTTCTCTCTGTCACTCTGTCCTCCTTACCTTCACTCTGTCCCTCCTTACCTTCTTCCTCATGTCTCCATTTTTTTTAATTGTCTTGTCTGAGAGGGATGGCAGGCAGAGGTTAGATGAAGGGGGAGAGGGGGGAGCAGAATGTATCTTATAGAAAGATCATTGATTCAATGGAATGGTGCGAACTTTAGAGGGTGGAGACCAAAAAATAATAGAGTAAAAACATGTGGCGTGTATGTGTGTGTGAGTGTGGGTGGGTATGTGTGTGTGTGTGAGGATGGGTGGGTATTTGTGTGTGTGTGTGTGTGTGTGTGTGTGGTTGAAGTTATATTTTGTAAGGTGCCCACAGCCCTGTTTTAGAGCCAAAATTCTATTTAAGGGCACATGTATTATTACTTGAGACTGTTTAAATCTTTTTTCAACACACTTTGATGATTTACAACTGTGATGATTTTCATGTAGCCACTCTTTATAGCAGAATGGTTTATCACTTACATTGAGATGGTAATTTGCAGCTTTCCTCTTACTCGATAACAGTATTTTCTAGCTGTAGTTGGACAAAAGGGGAACCAATGCTAAAAACTTCAATACTCACGCCCTGGTTTTCCACAGCACATGAAAAAGAAAGAATTTGAATTTGGTTATTTTTCTGCTCTTGTAAATACATAATGTCTAAACCTATGTTTAAAAGAAAAGTATGTACAAATATGAGATGTTTTGGTGAGCGATTGTGCATCAGTGTAAAGGTGCACACAACACACACACACACACACGCACACACACACACACACACACTCTCTCTCTCTCTCTCTCTCATCCATCTCTATCTATCTATCTATCTATCTATATATATATATATATATATGTATATATAGAGAGAGAGAGAGAGAGAGAAGAGAGAGACAAAAAAAAACGCAAAAACACAACAAGTTGGATTTCATTTCCATATATATATATATATTCTATTCATACAGATACGCATAAAAAGTTGTGTTTTTTTTAAAAATAATTGTTCAAATGAAGTTTAATGAATATTTTATTTTAATGTGTGAGTGTGTGTGTGTGTGTCTGTGTCTGTGTGTGTGATAAGTGTAAGATAGGAATTAACCTAATGATGTCCATCTTCTGTTTCACTTCAGTGGCATTACCTCCTACCTCCTAACCACTCACTCTGGCTTCTCACCCACTGTCACACCTAGGCTTGTCCTGTTGTAGCTCCTGCTATGAGAATCCACAGGGAGAGTCAATGTCAAGTTGCTGTGAGACTACTTACCAGAGGAGACACTGCCCTGCTACTGAGTCTCTTCAGTGGTGTTCACTGGTGCCTGTTCTGATCCAGCGTACGCAAGATGCCACTTAATAAGCCCCCTACTATGCCTTGACTTAAGCTACATCAAAATGTTGTTATGCTCAGCATAGTAAGCAGGGATTGTCTTCAGTCATGACAAGCTCCTAGCGTAACATTATCAGTCTCCAAAATCCCTCGAAGTCAAGAGTGTGCGTGCCCATGTGGCAGGGTAATCAAAAACAGTCACACTCACATAATGTTCTCATCCGTAGCTGATGCATTTTGTACCACAGTGTTCAAGTGCTTTGTCTGTTCAGATGATCCCTGGAGTCTTTTAGCCAGGGTATGACAACAACAACAACACAGCAACAACAACCGCCCCCTACTGAGGACAATAGTCACTTAATCTCAGAGCCAGTGTGACTGAGCATCCTTCTCTGGAGGATGTCACCAAATTCGTGCCCTTGAATTTGCCCATACCGTCAAGCTCAACACAAACTTGCTGAGGGCATAGATGTAGAGAGGATGTTAAAAGTGATGTCATCATGAGAGAAGGGCATGAAGGAACACAGATTTGAGATCTTTTTTGTGTTTAAATGCTGATTGATGAGGTTGATGGAGATGATTCAATGGAGTGCCATTCTGGTCTGAGACTGCATGACAGGGGTGTATTCTACGCTCACTTTCATGATATATCTGAACATCAACCGAGCCTGAGAGATGCGAACACCTGCAGTGTTGATTAAAAAATTTGAGCAGCTCTTGTAGATACATCCATCAAGCGGATGAAACTCTACTGTGTGGTTCCAGTGAGTCCATAACAAACTCAACTCCAGGTAGGAGTCGCTCATGGGCTTACAACACCCACAATTATAAATAACACCAACAGGCATCAAGCTAACAACTTCCCAGCTGGGATTTAGTGACCCCAGGCATAGTGCACAGTAGGCTGCTAAATAATGGTTTTTATGGGTATTTTTATGTATTTTTTAAACTTTCAACTTGATACATTACAATTAAAATGTTTGAATATAGAAATGCAGAGGTCTGAATAATCATGCATAGAATTCAAACAAAAACAAACAAAAATAGTGCTGAATACTTACAAACAGCTGAAGTGATTCATTTCATTTGTGGAGTATCCCCGAACATGAAACACACAGAAAGTGGGGAAAAGTTAACCCTACATACCATGTTGTTTTACACACCCTATCTGTGTCGAAAATAGGATGCTTAAAGAAAAAAGTGAATGGAAATATCAACACTCAAATACTCATCCACTTTCATCTGTCTCACATGCACACAAACATTTGCACTATGCATTTTTAACATTTCGCATTTTCCCCTCCCTTCTCACATACCTCTCCCACCCCACCCCCTACTCAAACACACACACACACACACACACACACACACACACACACACACACACACACTGAAAAGTGTTCTTACACACACATACACATATGTGAGTGTGTGTGTATTTAGTTCAGGTTAACTCATTTTCCTGTTTTTTTCTACAGTCTGATGGTGGTAGAAGAATGAGAATATGTTGTCATAGATTACAAGACCCCCCCCCCCCCCCCCCCAACAACAACAACAAAAAAAATCATTATCAGTGTATTTTTCTCTCCACAGAATCTCCAAACAAAAATTTGAAAACAAACAAACCACACATGACTGTTTACTCACCTCAATCTGCATTCCAGGTGAGGAAGACATGAAACAAAAAGACAAAATAGTTATAAAAAAAAAATAATAAATAACACTTTAACATTCAACAAGGAAGAATTAAATGAGGATGCAAATGTAGAGCAGAATGATTCAGAACAAAGCCATTGGTTTCTATGAATCAAATCATTTAAATGTAAATTTTTTTTTTTAGAAATGGGGAGTGGGAGAGGTAGAAAGAGAAAAAAAAGGAAAAGTTCTCTCTTCTTCCTCATAATCATCACCGGTCTATCTCTTTCTCCCCTCTCTTCCTCTTTTTTACTCCCTCCCCTCCGCCCACCCTCTCTCTCTTTCTCTCTCTGTTCACACACACACATACACATGCACGCATGCATGCACGCGTGTGCGCGCACACGCACACACACACACACACACACACACACACACACACACACACACACTCATACATTCACAACTCTGCCACAAATAAAGTTCCTGCATGCTATTTGACTTACAATCTGTGTGCATTCCAAGCAAGGGACAGCAGCCATCACATGCAACAGGAACAAAGGATAGATAAATACATGCATATTTCATAACAACTTTATAATCTCAATGCTTATTTATTATTTTTTTTTTTACAATATTTCATTGGTTATGTTCACGTAATTTTCATTACAAGATTACAACAGCGCACCCCCACCCCCAAACAACATATGGTAGGGAATGACAAGACTCAATGGTTCAACACAAATTTTTTTTAAGCATTCTAAAATCAACACAAAACAGAAGAGTGGTGGTTATCTCACAGGGTTTTTTTAGGGGCCGTACTGCATCATCTGATGACAAAGTTTTAAATGATTTTTTAACATGAATTCCTTGAAATCTCTTCTCTCTCTCTCTCTCTCTCTCTCTCTCTGTCTTGACAATGCATATGTATGTATGTGCGCTTATATTTGAATTGTAATGTTATTATTTTCTCTCTCATTCGTTCTCTCTCTTGCTCTCTCTGGGTCTCTCATTATTATCACATAGAGTCTTGGAAACATTGTGTGACAGTGTCTTCTAATGGTTCTCTGGTCTCTCTGTTGAAATCTCTTTCTCTTTTCTCTCTCTCTGCCATGTGCTCTCTCTCTCTCTCTCTCTCTCTCTCTCACACACACACACACACACACACACACACACACACACACACACACACACACACACAGAGTCTTGGGAGTCTTGTGTTCTAAGCAAATGCAAACAGAGCAACATTCAACTGAATTTTTTTTTTTCAACGACTTATACACATACATGAATGCACACGTAACACACTACAACGGGGTACAACGAACGCTTTTTTTTTCTTTTTTTTTTTTTCCTGAATAACGAATTAATAAAGTAGATCCTTACAACTGGACATACTCTGTTCACTTAATATTTTTTAGACATAGATATGATAAGGTTTTAAGTCAGTATGGTGGCAATATGAATGGCACCCCACAAGGTCATGATGCAAACCAAAACTTACAACTATCAGGGGAAGTCATAACTGGTACGGACTGAGGGACCTATTTTTCAAAAACTACCGTGCAAAGAAAAACATGTCCCTAAAAGCTTTTTGCTATGAGGACGTAAAACTCAACTATTACGTTTCGGACCCTTTTTTTTATGACATGTATACAGAACATCAATACGTCGTATTCCTACAAAGTGTTTATACACCATGAAAACTATAAGCTTATAACTTCGTAGATAGTAATCAATATTTTACAGTTACTTCACATGCTTATAATGGCTGGGGGGGGGGGGGGGGGGGGGGGGGGGGTCCAATAATGTGAACAAGTCCTGGATTAGCCATTGAACAATCCTGGATTACTCATTTAATCCAGATCCGCATTAAGATTTAATTGCATCTTCCTCCTCGGTCACACTATTTTCCCACCAACTTTTGTTAAAATTGGTTCTGCAGTGTGTGTGTGTGTGTGTGTGTGTGTGTGTGTGTGTGTGTGTGTGTGTGTGTGTGTGTGAGCGTGCGTGCGTGCGAGTGCGCACGCATGTGTGTGTGTGTGTGTGTGTGTGTGTGTGTGTGTGTGTGTGTGTGTGTGTGTGTGTGTGTGTGTGAATATCGTAATAATCTTGCTGAACATAATCCCCAGTTTAAACCTGACCCACTTCACGGATCTGTATCAATATTAAGGACCCAGTCTGTTCGTTGGCTATGATTTTACCTTCTGAGTAGTAGACACAACACCGTTAAAACAAAACCGTATTAAAACAGGTGAAAAAGAAAAATCTGTCTCGAGCTGGAGACATTCTCGTCTCATCCTCAACCCCTCTCTCTCTAATAATTATCAATTAATTTATACGTCCCCCCCCTTCTCTCTCTCTTTCTCCCCCCCCCCCCCCCCCCCCCCCCCCCCCTATTCATTCAATTCATTTATGTCTCCTGTGCACTGTGCTTAAGCAGGTATGGTGTGGAAGTTACGGTCAAGCGTGCATGCAATGCCGCCACACACACACACACACACACACACACACACGCACACACACCTCTTTATAAAGAAAGCGTCACACTACAAAAACTTCTATGACTCTTCATTTCCCTTTCAATCGAAAACAGAACAGCACTTTGAAGAACGCCAAGGTCGGACGGATCTGCTGTTCGACTCATCTCTCTCTCTCTCTCTCTCTCTCTCTCCCAGGTGAAGCAAGAATTGCTTACGAACTGAAAGAGTTAATCCCATAAATGTTAAAAAACATAACTTGCAAAATCTAAACAAACGAAATGTCGACGCTCACAATTCTATGAAAGTTTTGATAGGTGAAGATGCCACGAAAATGTACTAGCTTTGTAAATAGTTATTAATTAAAGACGTAACTTCACAGTGTTTAAGTGCAGACGAAAATTTGTCTGGGTAAATCCCGACGCGACCGGCATCACGGGGGAGCTCCAGTAGACCTATTCAGTGGGTGTCGTCTGGAAAATGTGCATTCCACCTTTCCGGAAAGGCCGAGTCAGTTTTGCGTAATTTAGCCTGTACACATAATTTTTGTTGTGTAGACCTACACACCAAAGTTTCATTCGGTTGATCTTTCCATTGTGTTTGTTAGAAACGGATTCAGTAGCTTTTGCGTGGTCTTCATGACGGCGGAATTACCTGCACTAACTTTCCCAATCCTACATAATTACTAAAACATACAACAGAACAGACATGGGTGACAATGTAATCTTTTTCGGACTAGCCTAGGTACCAAGAACAGCAAAGATTGTTGACGTATCCCCTACAGAAATGTATAGATGACGTCAGCAGACATCCCATCAGTTAATGAAATGATGTTAGGCCTACTCTTCAAAGTAAAACATTTCATCATTCTTAAAATGGACATTTAAACATATAAGATACAGGAGTGTCAATAAATCACTTTCTATAAAAGAAAAAAAAAAAAAGGGGGGGGGGGAGGGCATTTAACAATAAGATGCCTGGGATATCTATCATTAGTTACCACAATCTTATAATCTTTCTGTTATTAACACCATGATCATTAATATGATTAAACTGTTTTTTTACGCATCAAGCGCATCTGATGAAATCCTTTAGTCAGTTACTTTTTTTTGACACCTTCAAATACTCATTGATCTATGGTGGCGTAATTCTAGCCAGAATAAATATATATATATATGCTCTGATATAGTATATATGCTCATTATGTCAGTCAGTTTCCGGCCGTTTTGTGTTATTACCTGTGCCATGACAGTAACAGTGAGACGGTTTTGCTGCACAAAGTCAGAATTCTTCGACATTCACAAGCCAGTTGTTTTAAACTTTTTTTTCTGACATTCTGGAAAAAAGCTGCAGATAACATATTTATTCGGGATTTCCTCCAACCGATATGCTGTCTCATCAGTCACACACTGTGTGTTGTGTGTGTGTGTGTGTGTGTGTGTGTGTGTGTGTGTGTGTGTGGTGTGTTAAATATTTTTGTGTATGACGTGCAGTTAGAAAAAAAGTTGCCCTTCTTACATTTCTTTGCTTTGAACATAAGTCCAAATCTTTTCCAGCACTTAGGCTATAGGAATTTGGTTCAACATTGTGTGTGGGTTTTTTGTTTGTTTGTTTGTTTGTTTGTTTTTTGTTTCGTGATTACTCAAATAATAGTAGTTCAGACAATAAAAAGAAGACCTCAAGTAATCTGTTCACCATTTTAATAACTAAGAAATGCTACAAAGTCGTCCCTGAAGCAAAACAAACAAAAAAAAAATCGGTAAATCTACAGGCAGTTAGCTTCTACACCTTCCGGAAGTTCTGTGCTAGAAACTTCCTGTTTCTGTCTCTCTCTTTCACTCTGCTTTTGTTTGCTTATTTGTTTGTTTGTTTGTTGTTTGTTTATTTGTTTGTTTTTCTACAAGGCTTGAGACAGGTGATGGCTTTGTCCCGAGTGTGGACATTAGCTGTCTATTCTGGTGTGTTTGTTCGTTCATAAACCTTTTTGAAATCTATTTTCATGCCATTTACATGCTTTTCATCAGTTTGTTTCACTATTTCTGTCTATGTGGGAGCGAAAACCCACGAGGAATGCCTAGCACTTTCCGCACAGTCAAATGTTCTATGTCAAAAGTTTAGCTAGCATATCACAACCGATTTTATTGTTTCTTTTTTTCAGGATTTTTTTTTCCATGTCGGGCTTGTTTTGTGGTATGATTTTTTTTCTCCCCGCATGAGTTGGACAACCTTGAAAAAAAAAAAAACTGTGTAGTCGGCTGGGCTACAGTAATTGAAATTTGAATCTTAAATCTAGCTACCAAAATCATAAGAAACAATGTAAGTAAAGAAATAAAAAGAATACTCATCAGAACGCAAAAGCAACCACGTATGTGATATATTCGGTGTAATTGTGTATAAGATCATACACATAGGGGCCTGTTACTTTGAGTATTCTATGTTTTCATTCCTTACCGGCTACGATGTTAATGAAGTTGAAGAGACGTCAACCAGGCAGCGACCATGTAACAAAACACACACACACACACACACACACACACACACACACACACACACACACGCACGTTAACAAATGACAACCTTGTTTTTTTAGTCCCACGTTGTTCAATTGAACAGATGCTGTTAAGAACACGCGCAAACCAGCGAGTGCAAAACAAAGCTTTTATGCTTAAAAGTGGGAGCGAATACACACACACACACACACACACTGGGAGCGAACACACAGCACACACACACACACACACGCACACGCACGCACGCACGCACACGCACCGCACACACACACACACACACACACACACACAAACACACACACACACACACACACACACACACACACACATATATACACACACACACTGGCATACATCACTATCTCCCCTTCTACCCCTCCAACTCTCACCTCCAACTCACACACACACACAGTAGTGGTTTGTACATAGCCATAACAAAACTGAAAATGCAGCCCGTACATGTACAGACAGATTAAAGTTCACATTTACATACGAGCATACATACACTCACTTATGTATACGCAGGTGCTCTCTCTCTCTCTCTCTCTCTCTCTCTCTCTCTCTCTCTCTCTCTCTCTCTCTCACACACACACACACACACACACACACACACACACACACACACACACACACTGTCGATCTGTCTGTCTGTCTGTCTGTCTATCTCTCTCTATCTTTCCTCTCACTCTCACACACTCACACACACACACACACACACACACACACACACACACACGCACGCACACACACACACACACACACACACACTTTAGCTCTTGATTTCCACTTCACCCCTGAGTGCCAGCGACACGCGTTAGGGGAGTTGACATTCTCTCGAAACCGTCTCTTACAGTTGCGACACACGGCCACGCTGGAACTACTCTTTGAGGGAGTGGGGGTGTGGAGAGTCACGGCTCTCTCTAAGCCACCCTCATCCACCTCCACCTTTGATGACGTCAGAAACACGTTACGGTTGTGTGGCACGTGCTGGGGCGGATTAATGCTCGCGTTTTCTGTGCTGACGTTGCTGCGAGTTTCGTATTCGGAACCATTGCTGCTGCTGTAGCCACCGCTGCTGGTTGGATTGTGAGGGTAGTTAACATGGCGCTGGCTTCTTGCGGTGGTTATACTTTGGCGGTGGTGATCTAGAAGTCGTTGTCGTTGCTGATGTTCTAGGCGTAGATGCTGGCGTTCAATGTTACGCCTGTGTTG
>JADBJO010000025.1:1278973-1281473 GCA_016801955.1 Conus betulinus
CCACCAGGAAGTGACGTTTGTGACCTCAACGCGAATACACAATGGCTGAGAGTAAGGCGGGTAGAGGTAAGAGTTGTTTACAAAAACAAACCAGTTAGCAAGGCTAAACTGGTGCTTTTGTATAGTAATACGGTTGTTGAGCTAAGTCATGTTCATATAGTACTGACTCAAGAGTTCCCTTTCTCTCTGTACTGAAGGAAGGGGGTCCCTGTCTGGTTTACGGTAGACGATATAGTCACCCTTTTGTATTTTCAAACTGATTTATGACATACTGTTTCTGACATGTGTGTGTGTGTGTGTGTGTGTGTGTGTGTGTGTGTGTGTGTGTGTGTGTGTGTGTGTGTGTGTGTGTTTATGACATACTGTTTGTGCATGTAAGTGTTTGGTCATTGTTGTCTTCCTAACTAACTATTCCACTATCTTCACCTCATACCCCCCCCCCCCCCCCCCCCCCCCCCCCCCCACCCACCTTTCTCCCTCCCCTCCATCACCGTCCTTTCCCGCCTCCCGACGTCTTATCGGAAGACTTCTAGTGGAAATGTGGATTTTGTTGTTGTTGTTGCAAAGTTCAGTAGTTTTATTTAACGTCTTTTCATCACAAGATGATCTTAGACCTTTAAAACTGCAGTATACATTCCATTGTACTATCAGCAGCTTCCCCCACCCCTATACCCCAGAAAAAAAAAAAATCACTATTAACACACATATCTCAAATGTCTTTTTTTCACAATAGTTTTGCAACTGGCGACTGAGAGCAATAACCAAAGCAGTATTAAAAAAAAAAAAAAAAAGCAAGGGTTATTTACCACACTATCAACATTGTCAGAATTGTTTATAAAAAAAATTCTTCTCCTTATAAGCTGGGGTTAGTATAGGGCATTCAAATAAAAGATGACGAATTGAGATATTCTCCTGACATATACACGCTATACCTCGTGAATATTTTGTATTCCATGTATTTAACCGTAATTTATGAATTAATCTGGCTAGATATCTTGGACATGATGGCAGAACGAATAATTTCTCATTAAGATGTTTCTTCCGCATATCTTTTCCAGTCGCTGGATCAATTCATGCGGAGAAAAATTTACGACTTTGTTGAAGGGTGTTTCAGAAATTGTACAAGTTCCCTGCTTTGCCAATTTGTCTCTGCTAATTCATTCCCTCTTAAGCCACAATGCGAAGGAACCCAGCAAAAATCAACTGCTATACCTCGGGAAAGTAAACAATGTAACAGATGCTTAATTTCAAAAAGAATATCAGTTCTAATTTTAGATTTCCAGTGCTTTAATGATTGTAAAACTGGTTTTGAATCAACACAAAATAGCACACTATAAAACGATACTGGCGTGTTGTTGCAAATCTACACATAGAGTTCATGAACTGTGCGTATATCTTAAATGTCTGTCCTATTTCAATGTCCATGCTCATTACCCAAAACTGAATTCATATTTGTTTTTTAAAGTGTTATCGTGGCGAGTATAATTCGCCGTAGCCTTGCGACGCCCTTCACTGGCTGTGTAATACACCCACTCCCAGTCATTTGCAACTTTTCAGTCATTGGCATGCATCTCTCATCTCAAAAACAAAATGCCACTGTCTTGAAATGGTTGTATGAATGCCTGTTCCATTCATGCAGGAAAGGCCTCTCCGTTTGATCGAGGACTAAAGCATAATTGAGATGTGGGACCTAAGGGTCATGGATTGAGAAAGTTACACACACACACACACACACACACACACACACACACACACACACACACACACACACACACACACACACACACACACACACACACACACATGCTGGCGCGCGCGCAACACACACACACACACACACACACACACACACACGCGCGCGCGCGCGCGCGCGCACGCGCACACACATAATACACACACATATGCACACACACATACACGCGCGCGCGCGCGCGCACACACACACACATACATACACAGCACTCTCTCTCTCTCTCTCTCTCTCTCTCTCATTAGATCTTTAGATATTGATCCTAGAGAGATTTCTTTCAGTGAACCTCAAATCAAGGGTTGGATTTTTAAAAAAATGTGTGTACACTCTCTCTCCGTCTCTATTTGCCTGTCTGTCTGTCTGTCTTCTGTCTCTCTCTCTCTCTGTCTCCATGTCTCTCTGTCTCTCCTCTCTTCTTCTTCTTCTTATTCTTTCTTCTTCTTCTTCTTCTTCTTCTTCTCCTCCCTCTCTCTCTTTTCTCTCTCTCTCTCTCCTCTCTCTCTCTCTCTCTCTCTCTCTCTCTCTCTCTTTCCCTCTCTTGCCTCTCCCCCTCTCTCTTTCTCTCACGTACGCGCACAGAGAGAGAGAGAGGAGAGAGGAAGAGAGGAGAGAGAGAGAGAGAGAGAGAGAGAGAGGGGGGGGGGGGGGGGGGCGGAGAGAGAGAGAAAGAGAGAGAGAGAGAGAGAGGAGGGGGGGGGGGGGGGAGAAGGAGAAAGGGAGAAGCAATATTGCAAGCAAACTCGATCCATT
>JADBJO010000025.1:1288973-1293973 GCA_016801955.1 Conus betulinus
ATAGTGCGAGTATCCCAACAGGATAAAACGAGTTCACACTCCACCAAATACTGTAACGCTGAAGAAGAAGAAGAAGAAGAAGAAGGTGCTCTCCCTCTGTTCAATTCGATTCCTCCAAGCATTGCCACACCTAGTTCGTTTTTTGTTTGTTTGTTTGTTGTGGTGGTTGTTTTTTCAGTGCCATTCCCAGTAGTCCCAAGGAAGGTATTATCAATGTCATGTCGTTTTGATACCAGAGGACATTCAACACTGCTGCAGCACTTCGACAGTGTTCATAGTGCCAGATTTGATATGACGCAAGCAAGACACTATACGTCAACAATCACTGCATTGTCGTAAACAGCACGCCTCTCATATCCCTCATGCCCTCCCCCCTCCCGTACCCCCACGTCCATTTCTCTCTTCCCTAATTGTCGCCTCCCTATGTCCGAAAAGAAGTCCAACTAATGAAACGCTTTCTTTTCGGGTACCAGTCGAAAGAATTCTACAGATTAACCCAGCACACATGTTAATCACTACAAATATACAAATAAAAGAGATATATGTGAAAAAAGACGAAGTTTAAGCATTCTAGTCTCTGATTCCGTTTCTGTCCATTTCAATTTAATTTCATTAGCGATACAAACAATAAAATGTTCCTCAATTTGAGCTAGGGGTCAGAAAGGATATCTTCTTCTATGATTTACCACCATAATTTTTTTCCTCCATGCATCACAGACAGTGACATTCTTCGATTGGTGCCTGAAATGAGTGGGATTCCCACTCTCTGTCACAAAGTGTAGATACGACCGGGCATCTTTAATACTGTCTGAATTGGGCCCCTGGGATAAAACACCGACCCGTGAGCCAAAATGCCCCAGGGGTAAATCTACAAGTGGGAGGTTTTCCGCATTTCACACAGGTATGGAATCTTACGACACGTGAATACCGTGGATTCTTTCTACTAATCGCAAGGAAGTGTGCAGAATCACGGAATACGACGCATATACAGATTTTACAAATCAAAGGACAACGATAAATACAAAACAAACAAACAAAAACAAAGGCAGTGTTAATGGTTTCTAGTTGAGCACATCCGACCGTTTCAAATCATCTTTGATCCATTCAAGGTAAATGCTGTCATCTCAAGGGCGAGAGGCTAAAAGTTTTTTTTTTTTTTTTTTTTTTTCATTTTCCTGTCTAAACCAAAATTTTGCACCAAACGACCAAAACGAGCAACGTTATTTGATTAGTAGGGAGAGCTATTGCTTGTTGTTGCTGTTGTTGTTTTTGTTGTTCATATTTTTGTCTTATCCAGACGTGATACTCTAATCTCTACGATCTTTTGGGCTTGACAATGTTTATGGTATTAAATCCTTACCAATCAGAGACCGTTTTTATTCGTAGTATATGGGAAACAATGGCGTAGAACTCTTACCTTTCTTTCTGACATCTGACCCTTTAAGCACAACTTTTAATGCTGCTATTGACGATTAAGACGTGGAAAGACTTTGTTTTTCCATCTGAGTTTTGTTATACGGTTGCTTTTTTTTATTCCTTGTATCTATTGTAATTTCTCAGAATTGAGATAATAAAGTATTCTTGTATCTTGTATCTATATCTATATGCCCAAATCAATGTATCATACCACGCCATTTGTCAATTTCATAAAGGTCGTTCTGATTGGCCAGATCTAATGCTCACCTTGCTGAATTTCCAAGGGGACATAAGCTCGCGACCAAGCTCGGCAAACGGAATGGTCAGGGTGTGGAATGGGAGATGTAGTAACAAAGTCGTCGACCAGTAAGGTGTTGATCTTTAGACTTATGGAACCTGTTCGTAGAGTGATTTTTGTTTGCGCAAGTGATAGAAGTCGAGTGGTGCGAGTTGCCAACACATCTTGAGTATACACAGAAGGCCTCGGTTCGTCTTTGTAGTGATTCAGAAAATGTATTGCTTCTGGTCTTTCACTCTGTGTGTGTGTGTGTGTGTGTGTGTGTGTGTGCGTGCGTGCGTGTGCGTGCGTGCGTGCGTGCGTGTACGTGCGTGTGTGTGTGTGTGTGTGTGTGTGTGTGTGTGTGTGTGCGCGCGTGTGTGCGCGTGTGTGTGATTGTGTGTTGGCATCGACGTTATAAAAAAATAAAACTACCTATCACTGAAATTACTGCTATTGCTCTAAGCATATACAAATACACTGAAAAAAAAAAAACGCGCGCGCGAGAACACGTGCAACACGTATACACTTACACGGATTCATCACACACAAACACACACACACACACACACACACACACACACACACACACACACACACACACACACTGTTCATGAACAAAATGCTTACATCTCTGCAGATAAATCAAAGACCTAAGATCAATTATTCACTTTTGATCTTGCAACTTCAATGTGTGGGTGCGTGCGTGGGCGCGTGCGCGCGTGCGTGCGTGCGTGCGTGTGTGTGTGTGTGTGTGTGTGTGTGTGTGTGTGTACGTGCGTATGTATATGGGAGGGGGGGGGGGGGGATAAGCGCGTGAGTGCGTATGTGTGTACGTGTGATCAAAGGCTGTGCAATTTATTATCAACGTTTATCTCTTCTGTCAACACTTGGGACAAAGGTACTCCAAAAGCGAGGAGAGGTGAAGAATCCTGAGAATGTTATCTACTGTCACATTCTGACTTTGAACAGAACAGGACATGTTTCACAGCGGTTTCCTTTCGCCCCGGAAGTCGACAGTGCCTGCAGAATAATCGACAGAAGTCGAGTTGTGTTGCCTAGCCGACTATGACGCCACATCAGAGCTATTGTCGACATTACCACGTCTGTTAAGCTATAATGCCACGGATTATTGATGCTTTAAAAGAATAAATGAGATTCAGATTCTCACCGACTTTCACACTTTACATTTTCAACTAGATACAGAGAGAATTAGGCCCACAGCTGTTTTGATGTTCGACAGGTATGGAGTTTGAAGACTATCTATTTTTTAGTATTTCGCAGATCAAGAGTTTAAAGACCTCCTACAATCAGGCCACCAATTGCTTCCGTATACGGCAAATCCGGAATTTAAGACCTCCTGCAAATAGGTCAACAATTGTTTCTGTCATATTGAAAGATCAGAAGTTTAAGGACATCTGAGATAGGCCAACAAGTGTTATGGTATTCGGCAGAAAAGAAGTTTAAGGACCTGTTACAGTTAAACTCATAACTGTTTCGGTATTCAACAAATCGGCAGGTTAAGGATTATATCTAGTTGTAATAGTTAAGTCCACAGCCTTTTCAACATTCGGTAAACCAGGAGTTTAAGAACTTCATACTGTTACGCCCATAACTGTGTCAGTTTAAAAAAAAAAATTGCCTCATTTCAGACTCGGTACTGGGCAAACCAGGAGTTTAAGGACGTCATGCAGTTAAGCCCATGACCATCTCAACATTGAGCAGATCAGGAGTTTAAGGACGTCCTACACTTAAGATCACAACTATCTCGGTATTGGGCAAATCAGGAGTTTAAGCACGTCCTACGCTTAAGATCACAACTATCTCGGTATTGAGCAGATCAGGAGTTTAAGGACGTCCTACACTTAAGATCACAACTATCTCGTATTGGGCAAATCAGGAGTTTAAGGACGTCCCTACACTTAAGATCACAACTATCTCGGTATTGGGCAAATCAGGAGTTCAACAACTCCTGAAGTCAAGCCCGCAGCCATCAAAGTATTGGACACACCGGGAGTTTGACAACCTTCTTCTGTTAACTCCACGACTGTTTCGGTATCGGACAAGAACCTTCTTCAATTAACTCCACGACTATTTCGGTATCGGGCACATAAGGGGTATAAGGACATTCAATAATTAAGCCCACAACTGTCTCGGTATTAGGCAGATAGGAGTAAAAACGCTTGCTGCAGTTAAGCCCACAAATGTCTCGGTATTAGGCAGATAGGAGTAAAAGGACTTGCTGCAATTAAGCCCACAACTGTCTCAGTATTAGGCAGATAGGAATAAAAGGGCTTGCTGGAATGAAGCTCACGACTTCTCTGTTTTCAGCGGATCAGGAACCGTTTCCCCCGGCGTTGACATTACTGCTCTACCCTCTCTCTGTGTGTGTGTGTGTGTGTGTGTGTGTGTGTGTGTGTGTGTGTGTGTGTGTGTGTGTGTGTGTGTGTGTGTGTGTGTTGTTGTTGTTGTTGTGTTGTGTTGTTGTTGTTTTGTTTTGTTTTGTTTTGTTTTTTGTGTGTGTTTCCGCTCTTGCTGTGATGGGTGTGGCGATACTGAACTGACGACAGCGGTCAGTATCACATGTTTTGACTGCTCACGCAGCAAACATTCTGCTACTTTTGATCAGGCCCCCAGTATAGTATCAGTATAAGTAGGTCCTGTCCTCCACGACATACGAGCGTAGCCCATCTGCTGTTCTTTCCCCCCACTAACTCTGCAGAGCCAAACGGCAGGCACGGAGCGACCAAAACGCGCTGTCAGTGACTTTGGAGGCTTCAGATGATTTGTAGCGGCTAGTCACGCCATGGCCACGACAGGAACTGCGTTGCCAATTGTTCTTAGGTGTTAGGAGGTAGGAACAAAAGGTATGGGGAGGACGTCAGACGAGAGATCAAGGGCAGGCGGCGAGGGTAGGGGTAGGGGTAGGGTATATGTTTGTGTGTGTGTGGAGAAGGGGAGGGGAGGTGAGCGTAAGGGGAATGGTAGGAAGGGAAATACCATTGAAAGGATCTCCGTCTCCTCTGACCATCTGCCTGTTCACCCCACCCCACTCACCTATCCCCCACCTTCCGCCATCTCAGCCACTCCCACCCTCCACCTCTTATCCCGACATCTCCATCCTTCTTCAATTCAATGACAGAAATCGCCAGCTGTGCATCACGAATCTGAAAACAGTTTCAAAATTCTTTATAACTGGCCTAAAGATTGTTTTGCAGTTATTGTTCTTGTTGTTGATATTGTTGTTGTTGTTGTTGTTGTTGTTGTTGTTGTTATTGTTGGAGTTGCTGGTAGTGTTGTTGTTCAA
>JADBJO010000025.1:1298973-1301473 GCA_016801955.1 Conus betulinus
TTAACCTTGATTTAGATTTGTGGGTTCAAAGGAACGGGCTAAACAAAAACAACATCAACAACAACGACAGCAGCGACAACAACGACGACGACAACAACAACAACACCCGGCAATAGCACCAGCAAAACCAACTTAAATGAGGCGGAACAAGCAGACGTAACCCAAAGAGATCCTTGGTACAACGGAAACAGACGTTTCTCGTTTTGGATGTTCCTGTTGTTTTTATCGCGAGGAAGGTGGAGGGGTGGGGGTGGGGTCGGAGGAGGTATGAGAGGCAGGGACAGCATGTCAATTTTCAGACTTGCAACAGTGCATGTAGAATTTCGAATGTGTTAAAATGACTCAATATAAGGACCACAGAATCAATGCACGAGACTGAGGCCAAACAAGCCAAGGCGCTATTAGGTACACGGGAGTCGCGATACTACATTTTAAGTAGAAAAGAGCTTACAGCACGGTGCTTTCGAGTCAAGTCAAAGTCAAAATCACTTTATTATCTACAAGCAATTGAGACCAGGTGCAACAGTTAAAAAGAAACGCATCAGGGGACAGTACATGAAATCATCAATGAACGATTCTCTGAAAACGAAACGACCTCGCTCTACACCCACATCACTCAGCCTGCATACATATTTCCCAAGATCTTTGACACCATTATGACGTTACCACTGTCTGTATAAAAGAATATTAAATATTTAAGACTAAACAAGACAACAAACAGAGTGACAATGAACATATAGTAAACATGCAAGATACAAGAGACAAATAGCTTTAAGATCCTACAAGTGACTGCACAGAGCAGGAATTGAGACATGTCATTTTGAACATATTCTTTACGAAAAGATCACCAGGCATTCAATGCATAAATACTGTTATTCCTGAAAGTTCAATACTTGTCTCTCTCTCTCTCTCTCTCTCTCTCTTCTCTCTCTCTCTCTCTCTCACACACACACACACACACACACACACACACACACACACACACACACACACGGGTTCCTCACTCTGAAGTGTGTTGTAAGAATGTCAGGAATTTAAGGGATGGATGGATCGTGGAATATCTGGGCCCTTGTTTTCGCCTTCAGAGCCCTGTAACGTCTTAATAGTAACAGTTAATAACACTTAACTAAAACATTACCATCATCATTAAAGATTTATCTTGTCCTTTTCACCACTCGTCCATCATACAACTGTTCACGTGAACCTGAGTACGTGTCTCCCCACGTGAAGCACAACGTCAATACGTGGACTTTTCTGGGTTTCCCATCTGACAAACTTTTGCCAGAAATAGGTTTTGCAGCGATTTAATGGCGTGAACTTATTTCCCGACGTCCTCTGGGTCTGGCTAAATATTTATTTTCTTGCAGTTCGCGGCCCCGTCCAATGAACGACGCCGCTGTTCGACACGTGACTATGCCTCGCTTGACAATCGAACAGCAGACGAGAACTGGAGAAGCCCAAGTCAAATTCTTAACACGATTAAAAAGTTGTTTTGGATCGGTTTCTTCCGATGCCATTCAATCTGTAGAGCGTAATATTGAAGACTGACAGAAACAGGCACCAAACTTCAAACAGGCGGAACTCACCGATAAAGAATGATTATTTTGTGCATCGTTGGGGTGATCGGCGGAGCGGGAGAACGGTTCGAACGTACGGCGCGTGTGCAGCTTTGAAATAATCTCTACATTAAGCTCTACATTATGCAGGCTTCTTCGAAATGGAAACAATGTCATTCGACAAAGACTTTTCATTTAGCTTAGCCTCCGAAATAATCATAGCTGTACATTATGCAGGCTTCTTTGAAATGGAAACAATGTCCTACGACAAAGACTTTTCGTTTAGCTTAGCCTCCACGACAAAAAAAAAAGGAAATGAAATGAGGAGGCAGGGAACAGTAAACAGTAAATAAGTAGGGTAACTTTTGCTCCCATAAGAAAACCCTAACACAGAGTAACTTTTATTCAAGACTGGCACAGCCTTTTAAACTTGAATAAAGTCAAACAAATACAAAGACGAACAATCTTATAGTGGGGGGAAAAACAAGCGCAGGCCAACAAATCCTCTGTCATCATAGTAATGACCTGGTAAGTGGTGGTGGTGTTGGTCTGTTCAGGCTATGTGAGACACCCGAGTTAGCTGATAGACGATGTCATTGGATACTGAGACGCAACATTGATCTGTGCGTTA
The DNA here is from genome assembly GCA_016801955.1 of Conus betulinus. Taxonomy (NCBI): domain Eukaryota; kingdom Metazoa; phylum Mollusca; class Gastropoda; order Neogastropoda; family Conidae; genus Conus; species Conus betulinus. The sequence continues at coordinate 1,301,161 of JADBJO010000025.1, forward strand.
GGAATCGAGGTGAAGACCTTAATTGAAAATCCCGGGTAGATGCGTTTGACTAGGCAGCAAAGACTAGCACCGTTCGGGCCGATTTCGATAAGGTTCAGAACAGGTGTTCAGATCTATTACATTTTTTTTTTTTTTTCCTGTTCTTTGCGTTTGCTAATGGTCAAGGTTGGGGACAGACTACAGGATTTATTGAAATTCTAGGCTTTTCGTTTTAATCTTAGCTGACTATTTTTTGATTACTTATTGACTTATTTATTTATTTACTTGTCCGGTTTTTCTTTGTACCATTCATACGAATGGTCTTGTGTGTGTG
>JADBJO010000025.1:1316473-1326473 GCA_016801955.1 Conus betulinus
AGTACTGTGCAAAATGTTCGTCCTTCAAGTGGCTGTCGAAGCTGGCTGGTGTGAAAAAAAACAGTTTGAAGATGTTCTCTGGAAGTGTGTGATTGATGTGACCTTTCCGTCAGACTCCCGATTAGGATCACTGTCATCAGGATACCGTTGTCTTTATTTTCATTTGTCAAAACTAGAAAGAATTATGTTTTGACAGTGCTACTTCAGTTAAGTAAGGGCTTTCTTCAACTGCGTTATTTTTCTTTGCTGCCATTTGCGTCATTGCCTTGTTCACGAAGAAGAAAGTGAAAAGCAGCAAGGTGTGTGGTGTAATTTTTCTAAAGCTTCGCCTTAAAAAGTACAATGTTACAAGTACTCAACAGAAAAAAAAAAAAACGAGTCGCATTCACCGGCCTTGGAGGTAATGAAAACAAATCGGCCATAAATAAAAACTGAGTAACAGAATAGGACTTCAGTATCAAAAACTTGAGTCTCAGAATAGGACTCAAATCACCCTCATAAATGAAAAAAAATCTCATCTCTCTCTCTCTCTCTCTAGGTCTCTCTCAACTCTCTCTCTCTCTCTCTCTCTCTCTCTCTCTCTCTCTCTCTCTCTCTCTCTCTCTCTCTCTCTCTCTGTCTCTCATCTGTGTACGGATTGTGCAAACATGCGAGTGTGTATACTTTTGGTGCATACGTTTGTGTGTACATGTGTGCATTCTGTGTGTGTGTGTGTGTGTGTGTGTGTGTGTGTGTGTGTGTGTGTGGCTTGTTTCCCACGTGCTGTTTATTACGCCTGCCGGAACCCGGGTAGCTGTCAGTAGGAGAAAAGTAGAACAGACGACCTGCTGGCAATACGCTGACGGCGCACACACAGCATCGCGTGCGGAGAGTGCCTCACATACAGTCAGTGCACCCCAACATCCGTATCATCTTTGTACGCTGGACCAGCAGACCACACACCTCTAATGGAGATGAGCAGCTAAACAAAGAGGGGATGGAGGAAAACCAGGTATGCGGATGACTCATCTGATTTAAAGAAAGAAAGAATACCTCTGACTTGGGAATGCTTTGTATTAAAAGAAAACGCTGTGGCTGGAAAGGAAAGGGGGTAAAGGTGGCAGAGGGGCGAGGCGGGATCAGGGACGGGTGAGGAAGATGGCATGTAAGTAGAAGTGTTGAAGCCTTTCACAGAGTGATTCTGCGACATCCTATGGAGCTCTGTCTGGGAGCGACTTGTCATTCAAAGCTTTGGGCTGAAAGGACGTAGAAATCACCATTTAAGCAAACCTACCCTGATCCACTGAATTCTGCTTCCTGAACAACCCCAGTTTGTCGCCTCTCGGATGAGACAGTATCCGTCTCTTCGGCGATACTTTGTCAGACACTCCAGCACTGGTAATCATCTAGGCCCTTAGTCTGTAACACGTATACTTAGAATTCTACACTCTCGCCACCTCTGAAGAAGGCAGATGTCAGTGACTCCCAAAGCAGATGGTGAAGGGAAGTTAGTACATGCCAGACAGAAAACAAGTGATCCAAAGCAAATGTTGGTAATACAAAGTTGATAGAAAGAAAATATCCATGATGTTGAAGGACGGACCAGAAAGGATATCATGGAAGTCAACAAGACTAGTCAGTTTTCCTATGGGCCTGTTCAAAGCATAGCTCGTTATATCAGCGTTTGCAACTGATAGAAGTTAAAAAGACCTTCCGCTGGATCCGGGAAAGAGTTGCAGCCCCGCGCTAGTTGACCAAAAAGCTGTATGGAAAGGGAAGTAGCTTGGGAAAACTAGCGCAGGTGGAAGAATTTTCTGTCAATAGGAAAGGAATGATAGCAGTGTTAATGCTCTTTTGTGGACAATAAATATCGATAAAGAGAACATTGTATTACACACACACACACACACACACACACACACACACACACATGTATACACACACAGAGAGAGACAGATAGGCAGGCAGGCAGGCAGCAGGCAGAGAGAGAGAGAGAGAGAGAGAGAGAGAGAGAGAGAGAGAGAGAGAGAGAGAGAGAGAGAGATGCCATGATGACGTGACTCCTGGCGTATGAATTTCGCGCGTGGACCCAACATCTCGCCCAGTGCTTCCCCGGCGTTCCTTATAAACAATTGATGCTGTTTTATCTATTGGGAGCTCCACTGCGATGACTTGGGGTTGATTCCATCTCTCTCTCTCTCTCTCTCTCTCTCTCTCTCTCTCTCTCTCTCTCTCTCTCTCTCTCTCCGCCCCCCTCGTCTTCTGATGAGTAGGCGGTGGCCATGGCAGGAATTATTTAGTGTTCTGTTTGGGCGGAGGGGTGAGAGAGGAAAACACGGTTAATTAACTTCTCCGTATCACCTTTCGTGGTCTGGACGTCCGAAGAGTGCGAATTCCGCTGCGCTCTGCTTTGCTGCCACTTCCACCTATACGTTTTTTGTTTATTTATTATTATTTTTTTTTAATTGTTGATCAGACTTTGTACATCTTTTTCAGCGTGTTTTATCCACTTGTCTTAGCTGTCTGTCTTTCTGTATAATGCCCCTCCCTCTCCCTCCCTCTCTTCACATAGGTATTTTTTTTTTTTTTTAAAAAGGATGTTGGATTACACATGGAAAGATGGATAAAACGCAGGTCGGTACAGAGCACCAACGGTCGATGAAGCGTAATACAGCTCTCACGTTTTTCTTTCTTTCTCCACCCCCCCCCCACCCCCTCTCCAAAAGTTACATGAAAGAACCCAGCAAACAGAAAACCCACAAACCCAGCCTTGGGCAGTTGTTCAGAAACGGCTGTAATAACAACCTATTCATCCAGTGAAACTAGCTTCAATGAAGGCGTGTACAGCCAGTGGGAAGGGTTGTAATGAAAGTTTACACAGCCGTCCACAATGGTTGTACAATGAAGGATCGTACAGCCAGTCTGAATCAACTGTTTAGGATTCTGTATCAGCATCGCCGAACCAAAAAGCTTGCACAGTCAGTCAGCTAAGCGGACAAGATCCCGCCAGCCGGAATACTCGGATGCCAGTGTGTAGTTTCATTCTGTGGAATTTTCTCACGTGTGTGTTTTTTTAACCGCGCGCTCCGCTCCATGGGAGCCAGGCTGTCTTGCATGACCAGACTTGAGTTGGAAATTAACTGCGCACAAACTACGCTTTGCTTCCCGCACCGGAGGCATCAACGTGACTATGATATTGCCTCTCTTTGCCCTGTGTTTGTTTGTTTTCGTCTAGCTTTGAAATAAGTGCTCCCGAAAAAAAACCACGACACCTTGGTCGGTTTTTGGGGTGTCGGTCAAGTTGTTTAACTGATATGTAAACCAAGGAGAAAATAACATACGTCAAAGAGTAGGTGCCAGGTTTTTGGTATCTCGGGGGATCTTTCATCAGAATAAATTGTCATCTTGAAATTTTGTCCCAGTTAACTCTCTCCCTCTCTCTCTCTCTCTCTCTCTCTCTCTCTCTCTCTCTCTCTCTCTCTCTCTCTCTCTCTCTCTCTCTCTCTCTCTCTCTCTCTCTCCTGTCATGACTTTGATAGCAGGTTGTGCAACCAACAGCATTGCTGGAATGACGTCTTGTACAGCAGTCAGAATCGCTCTAATGACAGATTACGCTGTCAATCGGAATCGCTATAATGACGGCACGTGCAGCCAGTCGGCCATTCGAAAAGCTCCCTCTGGCCGGTAGATTGAGTCACGCCACCATTTTAGTCCGTGCCTTTTTCTGATGGTATGATGTCAACCAATCAGAAGACATTCAGCAGTTCGACTCTCCAAAGATGTAGAGAGGACAGGACCAGTATCTTTCCTTCTTAATAGAGTTCCATTTCACACGCACATTGGAGGCATTCGCCACTTCCTCTTGATTTGATTTGTTTCCGTTTCTGCTAGCTGCTCACGGGTTGACTGGCTGTTCACCTCACTTCGCCGCCGATAGTGCCAAACTGCAAATTTGAAGCCGGTCAAGGCCACGTGGAGGGCAATAGGCCAACCTCGATGGCATCAAGAAGCTGACATAAATGGTTAACAGATGGGGCAGCCCAGTCAGTTGAACGGTTCTCTCGCTTTGAAGTATTAACTGACACGAGCAAACGGGATTGCGATAAAGGCGAATAGTGGGCAAGCAAGGCGAAATACCGATCCTGTATCCCTCCACATCTTTGAGGTGTCAAAGAGCCAATGGGAATGATGAACAAGTTTTTTTTTTCGTGACAGCTGAAACTTGATGAGAGCAGGTCTGATGGCTCCACTATGCTCCATTAAGCGTTAAAGTGTCTCTGGTCAACTTGATATAGCGGCTCTCTCATTCGTGAAAGAGGTCATTGTAAACAGTTGCCGTTTGACGATGAGCTGATTTGCCTGTGCCATCCAGTCAGAAGGATGATAGTAGACTCCTTAATGTGATGTACACTCACCAGTGACTGGAGAAAGGTTGAAAGCAATGTCTTTCTTGCTTACAGCTGGCTGAAGAATAACGATCAATAAATAAATGGTATTTGAAACGGAAACAAACCTATTACTTTTTTTTTCTTGTTTCTTTTTTTTTTTTTTCTTTTTTTTTTTCTCTTTAAAAAAAATCCCCTTATTTTCTTCGGCTAGAACTCCGGGGTTCACCATTGATGACAATTTTGCATACGTGACCGTTTTAAATCGCATTATGAATATAACAACATTTTGTCTTCTGAGATGATGTCTAACATGATACCGGTGAGCGTCTTTTTTTCGTGTCACCCGTACAAAAGCCACGTGATGGTCTTCTCTTCGCCAACAGGTGGATGGAATTTAATGTGCGTGCAAGACTTTTTTTTAATGCTTGCGATCACGAACGAGACCTAGGTTTAAAGTCTTATCCCAAGGACTAAAAGAGGATCGGAGTCTGCAAAGATGCTCGACTCCGAGACGAAATTCTATGTCAATCAGGCCGTTGCGGATGGGAATCGAACCCCGTACCGTGGAGAAAGAGTTCGACATCTTACACAATAGAGAAAACAAGGCCCTTTCCTTTTTTTCTTTCTTTCTCTCCCCCCCCCCCCCCCCCCACACCCCCAATTTCTTTCTTTCTTTGTCCCCCACCCACCCACCCCACCCCAATTCGTAGCAGAACACACGACTGACTGACGACACTAAACGTTCTGGCGTTCGGCGAACTACGGTCCGTGCCCTTCACGTAGGTTAACTTTTAAACCTTTTAAACGACTTGATAGGAGTTTTCTGTTGTGTGACAAGGCGTCGATGGACCGCATGACACAAAGTGTGGTCATCTTTGGCCGCAACTCCCGTGTAGTCTCCAGTTATGAAGACCGTGCGCAGGAGGACTTACCGCCCGGACGACGTTGATATCACCATTCAGAACGTTTTATTGCTATGCTGTAAGATGCAGTGTCGCCGTGGTAAAAAAAAAAAAAAAAAAAAAAAAGGGTTGTAGATTTCTTCTTGCTGTCTGAGTAAGGCCAGCTGATAATGCTGAAAGCGAATTCTGTACTGTGCCCTGTGCTTAATCTGTAATGCGGTTATTTATTTACACACACACACACACACACACACACACACACACACACACACACACACACACACACACACACGCACACAGCGTATACTTTGCTATAACATGTCTTTTTTTTATTTTTCAGCGGGCATGTGCATACGCACAAACGCAACGCAAATAGACACTCACGCGCGCGCGTACACACACACACACACACACACACACACACACACACACACACACACACACACACTCACTCACTCACTCACTCACACTCACTCACACACACACACACATACGAGAGAGAGAGAGAGAGAGAGGCAGACAGACAGAGATTGACTGGACAACTCATGAAAGGAGAGTTACAAAACTAGTATGCTACACATAATGGCTTTACTTTTCGAAAGAGTTCATGCTCTCACCATGGCTAATTACTGTGCAAAGTTGAAGGGATGGCATGCAATGTATGCGGACTCTGTCGTGTCCTCAGGCAGTTCTTTTATGGACCATAATTATAGTACGCCACCGTGTGATCGTAAGTGTAGAATTGACACTCTCATCATAGTCCCGTTCTCAGACTTTGTTTTGATGACTGCCAAAAAAAAAAAAAAAAAGCCACACACAAAAATGCGAACTATGTTGTGATTGTAAACGTATCATCACTGCGCTTGCACTCCTAGACAGTCTTTATTACGTCTCAGTAACGTTGTAGCGAGGGGATGACAACAAACAGAGAGCGGTGTTGTGTCGTGTTTATGTAAACACCGGTGCTGCCTGGCATTGGAGCCGGGAAAACGTATTCCGCGAAGGATTTTGCCCCTTTCCTGGCCGCCGGTGAGCGATGCTGAAAGCTGTCACACATGTGGCGCGGAAAGCGATACTCTATCTCTCTGAATGCAGACGGCGCGAGTCAGAAGAATTACATACAATCGTTTACAAAGGAATTCCTGTTATTAATTCCGCAGCGTTTGGTTGAGCTTGGGAAGAGAGAGAGAGAGAGAGAGAGAGAGAGAGAGAGAGAGAGAGAGAGAGAGAGACAGAGAGACAGACAGACAGACAGACAGAGACAGACAGACAGAGACAAAACGAGAGAGAGAGAGAGAGAGAGAGAGAGGGCGGAGAGAGAGAGAGAAGAGAGAGAGAGAGAGAGAGATTGTGCTGATATCTTTATCACAGTGCGCAGGTTCATCTTTCAGGAAACATGAAACATGAATGATGTTACATGATATAGTTTAGTTGTATCTTGCACCACCATAGTTTCCATGATTGGATGAGGAAAGCAGCAGGAGGTGTGTAATATGACTGGTTGCATTTGCGCATGTGTGACGAGAGCTGGGAGTGGTAGGTAGGTCCTCTAAGGGAAGGACTTGGAATAATTTCTCTATGAGAATTATATTAACATTTCACCTCCACCCTCTCTCTTACTAGTGGTGGAAGGAGCAACTTTCTGGTACTAGTCATGGAGAGAAATTTTATATTTATTCCGGGAACTGTTAGAATACTCAATAGTGGCTCTGAGATAAGTTTTCTTAGGCCTGTACTCTTAAAAGTACTTGTAGCTCCGAGAGAGAAAGAATTAAAGAGAGAAGCTCAAACATTAAACAGTGATTGAACAACAGAGAACTGACACAAGTTAAGTGCAATTTCACACGTCAACTTTACTTGCTTACACATGGGTAAGTATATACATGTCTGCTCTACAGGCTGTTTTAGTTTTCATTGAACCACAAAAATTAAGTGGCCCTTCCTCACTCCTACTTTACTTACTTACACTCAGTGCAGTAGTTTAAGTTGGAATACAGTGGGCATGTCATGTCACTCTGAATGTAGATTCTTATACACATCCACTTCGCTTGCGTATACCCAGTGCAGTAGCCAAGTGGTAATCATAGACATGTTCTCACTGTTTCGTCATAAAGTGAGGGTAAGTTCTGAATGAACTGATCTTAATTGAGTTGAAGTCCACTTGGATTGTAACTCAGCTTTAGTCGGAGAGGATACCAAAAAAAAAAATGATCTCTTCAGTGGCTGGTGACTGATCCTGCTGTGCAGACCTATTGCTGTGTGACTGGTCTGTGGTGTGTCTTCACAACCTGTATTGCCCAGTGGGTTGTAGTGTAGCCCTGGTTTAAGGTGTAGCCATGGTGTCTGGCGTAACCCTGGTTTCTGGCGTAGCCAGGGTGTATGGTTTAGCCATAGTCTGTAGTATAACCACGGTCCCAGGTCTGCAATAAAGAGAACCTGGTCTGTAGTTAAGTAGCTGAGTGGCTGGCTTGTTGAGTTCACACATGTAGGGAGGGGAGTGAGCTAGAAGCAGGCCCTCTGTCTTTGTGTGAGTGACAGGCAACGCAGTTGCGATGCAGACAAATGTTTCTCTGTGTCACGCCCCTACAGTAGGGGGTGAAGGGGGGGGGAGTCGTAGGGAAGAAGGGTGGTTAGAGGCTGGCGAAGCACACATGGAGTGACGCAATTTCTTTTGCATGCGATACTTTCGCAACATCAAGGCGAGAAGGGGGGGGGGGGGGGGGGGGGGGGGGGGGCATAAATTTGAAATGCTTTGTTGTTTGGAGTTTGTACAGTATGTACAAAAATGGGGTTTGGGATCTAGATCGGGTGGAGTTGTCAAGCGTTTCGTCACAGCATGAAATTCTTAGATTGTAGTTTTTTCAGCAAACTAATCCATGGCTCTTGACGGTCACATAAGAAGGCCTTTGTGTATAATGAAAGCCGGTAAAGTTGTCTCTAATAAGGACAGATTTTTGTGTGTATGTATGTTGAATCTGAAACTTCTGTTCGGTTGAGTAGTTTAAAATGCATGTAGTTGAAATAGGTTGATCCAGGTTGAGGGAGGAAGGAAGGGGACACACACACACAAAACACACATACACGCGCGCGCGCGCGCGCGCGCGCACGCACGCAGAGAGAGAGAGAGAGAGAGATGCGGGACATTGCAGTTTTTCTCCAGTGACATCGCAGTTTTTTTTCACCAGCCACCTTCGTCCCGTCACTGCGCAATCAGTGTTGTAACATCTCCATACCGAAACAAAGCTAGCCGTCATCCAACGTTAAGCTAACATTACGCAGAACGTTCCCACTGCTCTGCTTTGTGTGTTTGCTTGTTTGTTTGTTTGTTTTAACCCCGTGCTTCACACTATCATTCCTGCCCGTCCTTGTTGACCTCTTCCAGTGAGTTGGAAGAAAACCTCAACGGTCGACTGAAGCGCGGCGCTTTTTTGTACAGTCACTTGTTTGTACTAGTCGTTTGACACACAGCCTGGAAACGTCACAGTTCTCGTTAATGAATTGACGTGGCGCAACGACCATGAAGCGGCGAGCTTCCGACCTTTGCTTTGAGCGGATGGGGGGAGGGGGGACGGGAGGGAGAGGGAGGAAACGTGGGATGCAGCGGGATAGGTAAATTGACATTTCAGACGTCGGGGTTAAAGCGGTAGGCGTTGTACTCGGCATGTACGTAATGAAACGGTGTGTGGCTGGCGGCGCATTCTGTTGCTAGTCGTTTAGTAGCAATTTCAGGACATAATCGAGAGTGGGGGGGGGGGGGGGGGGGGGGGGGGGGGGGGAGAGAGACATTAGTCGTGACATGCTGGTTGGAACTGGGACGGGCTGCACATTCGTAACGCTCCGCCACAGACATACATACACACTACAGTTTGACAGTCGAAGCGCTCCTCTCAGAACCTCGGCATTATTGGTTCCACCGCTGGTGCGACGGGGTGAGAGAGAGAGAGAGAGAGAGAGAGAGAGAGAGAGAGAGAGGAGAGAGAGAGAGAGAGGGGGGGGGGGGGGGGGGGGGGTGATGGAGGGAGGAGGATGGGGGAGGGAGGGGGAATGAAGAGTGGAGTGAGGGCGGGAAGAGAAGGGGAAAATGGGGCATTTGCAGGCTGGAGTGCGTGTCAGTTTCATATTTTTTTGTCCGCACAGGACAAAAATGATTAAATTCGGCTCAACAGTCTTGTGTCAACGGCATTTTGGAAACATAGGACCATTGTCTGTAGACCATATAGTTATCTAACATATATTTCAGTGGCTTACCAACTCTTGTACTGAGAGCCTTTATATCTCATTTGCTGATCTGTGTATAAAACCCGACCAGCTACGATTTCTGGATGACTGGCTGGATGTTAAAACATACATTTGGAATGTAGCGACTCGCATTCACCCCTTTAAAAATTTGCGCACAAGCACTCGCACGCACAGGCGTAATAAAGTATGCGTGCACATACATACACACAAACACACACACACAAACACGCGCGTGTACGCACGCACGCACGCATGCACACACGCATACACACACGCGCGCGCGCATGCACGCACATACGTACGCACGCATGCGCGCGCACACACACACATACATACACACACGTTCTCTCTCTCTTTCTCCCTCCCTCCCTCCCCTCCTCCCATTTTATACGTCCGTGCTCTCGATCTCTCCCCCTCTCTCTCTCTCTCTCTCTCTCTCTCTCTCTCTCTCTCTCTCTCTCTCTCTCTTTTTTTCTCGTGCGCGCGGGCGCG
>JADBJO010000025.1:1328973-1356473 GCA_016801955.1 Conus betulinus
AATGCAAGATAGTAACAACCTTCCTCATTCCTGTCTTACTTGGCAACATTCCCGAGTCTGGCTCACCGTAACGCTCGTGTCTACGACCTCTTACCCACCCAGCGTGTGTAAGCGGGTCAGCGTATTACACAGGTGAGAGAGTTGTGCTCAGGTGAAGGGACTAAAACTATTGTCTTTCACGACTTCGGGAAAAAAAACCTCGTTCTAATGCAGCTGTTTAGGTAACCAGGGGATTACACATTGTAACCATGCAATAATTACTCTCTTTGGATCAAATTCAGCATGAACTGATGAGACTTGCACCGAGAATGAGAGAACAGCCTGTTATTGAAAATGGTGAAAAGAGATAGGGGGGGGGGGGGGGGGGGGGGGGGGGGGGAGAGAAAGAGGAGAGAGAGAGAGAGAGATGATCAAAATATTTCGGTGTAAAGACATTCATTCACCAGGCTCTGTAAGATGCCCTCAATGAATCTTTGAAGCACCGAGTGTAACGCAGACGGACGTGGAGCGGCGTTTCAGCAGCAACACCTGTGTGCACTTCAGTTGTAGCGCGAATGGGTAAACCTGGAGTCTGGTCTGAATACTAAATGCTTGTCGGGTTGTAAATCGCGCGATCATTGTGCTCGAGTTGTTGAGCGTAATGCGGCTGTCTGGAGTATTGAATTAGCGTAACGTGCGTCAGTGCCTGGAATGTCTTTCATTTGTAGGAGGAAAAAGGGGGAGCAAAAAAAACATGATGTACAAACCCTCAGAGGAGTTGGGAGGTAGAAGACTGAATGATCAGAATTGTGAATGCGTTTCTTTCTTTGTGTCTTTTTGGGTTTTTTTTTAGGAGGAGGCTAAAACGAGTCGTTTGACCCTGTACCATTTGCAGTAGTCTGGTGACCTTGGCAAATGTGTGAACATACTATTTTACTGATAATATAAGGCAGTGCAACGCACATTACTTTCCCATACCTACTCAGCAACTACGAGCGTCCATTGGTTCAGTCGTAAGGTAGATTGAGGTGTATTTCTAGATAATTATAGTCTTCATGTTAGACACCAAAAGCGGTTTTTTTTTTGTTACATAATCAATGCGCTGGGTGCATACATTTACAAACATAGTTTTTTTTTTCAAAGTATTAACAAAGATAATTGTTCTGAATATGAACAGATGATTTTTTCATTACGCCCTCACGCTGTATGGAGAAGTTAAGCAGTCTGCCGACTGGTAAATCAACATTTTGTTTATCTGATCTATGACGTCTGATACTTTGCCAAACGTATATGCTGCAAAAATTGATGAGGGTTTCATGGTGTGATAAACTGAGCATCATGTCATGCGCAAGATGAACGAGGACAGGTCAGAGTAAGTCGTCTGTGACATCTTCATTAGAATAAGTCATCTGTGAAATCTTCACATTACAGGACGTAAAAACAAGGACAACTGATCACAGAGAGAGTTTCTAAGTGTGGTGATTGCAGGCGGAAATTGAAACAAACTTAAAAAAGAAAAATAAGTATGCCGCCAAACGAAAGAAACAAACAAATTGCAAGACACAAACACCACAAAAGAAATGTGAGGTCTACTTTGTGTGTGTGTGTGTGTGTGTGTGTGTGTGTGTGTGTGTGTGTGTGTGTGTGTGTGTGTGTGTTGTGTGTGTGTGTGTGTGTGTGTGTGCTAGCACGCAGAGGTGTTGTTAAAAAATATTCTACTATATGTGGAACCGTGAACAGGCGTAGGCCTACATTGCGGCAGGCTTGGACGTGTCCGTGAGCAAACTTTAAAAAGAAAAATTACTATACCGCCAAATGACAGAAATAAACAAATTACATGACAAAAACACCACGAAGAAATTGTGTGTGTGTGTGTGTGTGTGTGTGTGTGTGTGTGTGTGTGTGTGTGTGTGCAAGCAGATGTCTTAAAGAAAAATATATTTCGTGTGGAACCGTGAACAGTCATACAATTCCCTTTGCTGTCGACTGGGCTATAAGCACCCTTACCTTACTTACCTTACCTTACCTTACTACACCTATTGTGTTGGCGGCAGGCGTGGACGTGTCGGCGAACCAAGAAGGCGAGGAGGACAGCGACAAGGAGATCTTCCAGATGGAGTACCAGGCCCACAAGGGCAAGTGGGCATTCCGCACCGTGGACAACAAGTACTGGGAGGAGAAAGACGGCGGCATCCAGGCCAACAAGACAGAAATGTGAGCTGAGTCATTTTTCCCTGTCCGCCCCTCTGTCTGTCTTCCCTCCCCTACCGTACCCCGCCCCCCTGCCCCCAGCTCACACTCTCACTCTCATCTCACCTCTCCTCCCCTCCCACCCTCTCTCTCTCTCTCTCACCCTCACCCTCTCTACATGTATGTATGTATGTATGTAGAGATGTGTGTGAGAGAGAGAGAGACAGAGAGAGAGAGAGAGAGAGATGGGGGTGGATGGGAAACTTTAAGATGGGAACATATTTCTAAAGATGTTCAAGTATGATGCAGTTCCATATGTGTTCCATTGTAGTTGCCTGGGTTTTCTCAGAGGACATCTCACAACTTAGTGTTTTCTGGCGTGTGTCTGTGCGCGGGCGCGTGCAGGCCCGTTCCTGCGTGTGTTTGTGGAGAGAGAGGGGGGGATAAGGGTATGCGAGTATGTGCATGCTCGAGTATGTGTGTGTCTACATGTGTACGCATGCGTGCTTCCAAGCGTACACACGCACTATCAGAAATAATTCCAGTCTCCCACGTAACCAGCGCGTGTTATCTGATGAGTCACGCGGTGTAACAGTGTTTTCTCACCGTCGGTCAGCCCTGCACTTCAGAGGGAATTGGAGCACTCGTCGCGACCCTAATGGCCAATTAGACCCATCGACTCCGGGCTGAGGGCTTGGTTCTCTGAATGGCCGAGCGCAGCTTTTGTTTGGCAAGTCGGCGATATGGGACGAAGCAAAGGAAATTTGTGTCACATCGTGACGCAAGATAGGGCGGAGATGAAGAGGGAGGGGGGAGGAGAGGAGTGAGTGAGGGATTGAAAGGATTTTTGTTACCCACTACAGGGCAAATTGACTGGTTTTCTTTAAAAAAATTAATTCCAAGGACAGTTTTTCATCTCAAAGCAGAGGAAAGCAAAGGAATTTTTGCTCTATAAGGAAGCAGGATATATCGTGATTAATATATATATATATATATATATATATATATATATATATATATATAAGTGAAAAGACATGTCTGTCTCAAAATGAGGACAAGGAAGGATAATGTTTATGGCAAAGTGAGTCAAGGTAAGGTACTTTTGCATCCCTTTGTGAGAACAAGCAAAAGCAATGTTCATCGCAATATGACGGTGGGTAAGGGGCCAATGTATTCGTAAGCGAGAGCAAGGCATACTTTTTATCTCTAATTAATAATGTGGGGCAGAGCAAGGGATCACCGTATTCCAAAGTGAGAACAAGACCTACTTTGTATCTTAATGTGCGTTTGGTTAAGGACCACTGTATTCCAAAGTGACAACAATGGCTCTGTTTATCGTAATGTGAGGCTAGGCGCTGAGCCTTTCTATCCCAAAATGAGAACAAGCAATGGCAGTGAGTACCTTAATGTGAGGCTAGGTGAGGGGCCTTTGTATCCCTGAGTGAGAACAAGGAAGGGGAATGTGAGGCAAGGCGAGAGGCCTTTGTAGTCCAGAGTGAGAACAAGAAGAAGATTGTGAGGCAAGGCGAGAGGCCTTTGTAGTCCAGAGTGAGAACAAGGAAGGGGATTGTGAGGCAAGGCGAGAGGCCTTTGTATTCCAGAGTGAGAGCAAGGAAGGGGATTGTGAGGCAAGGCGAGAGGCCTTTGTATTCCAGAGTGAGAACAAGGAAGGGGATTGTGAGGCGTGGCGAGAGGCCTTTGTATTCCAGAGTGAGAACAAGGAAGGGGATTGTGAGGCGTGGCGAGGGGCCTTTGTATTCCAGAGTGAGAACAAGGAAGGGGATTGTGAGGCAAGGCGAGGGCCTTTGTATTCCAGAGTGAGAACAAAGGAGGGGATTGTGAGGCAAGGCGAGAGGCCTTTGTATTCCAGAGTGAGAACAAGGAAGGGGATTGTGAGGCAAGGCGAGAGGCCTTTGTATTCCAGAGTGAGAACAAGGAGGGGATTGTGAGGCGTGGCGAGAGGCCTTTGTATTCCAGAGTGAGAACAAGCAAGTGCTATGTTTATCTTGATGTGAGGCTAGACGAGGGGCCTTTGTATCCCAGAGCGAGATCAAATAAGGGCTATATTTATCTTAATATCAGGCAGTGTTTACCTTGATGTGAGGCTGGGCAAGGAGTCTTTGCATCCAAGGGTAAGAAAAAATAAGAGCAATGTTGATTTTTAATGTCAGACAGGGCAATGGCCTTCTGTATGCCAAAGTAAAAACAAGCAATGGCAATGTTAAATAGAACCTAGGAAAAGATCCTGTGTATCGCAGAGTTAGTAAAAACAAGAGCAGTGTTTATCTTAATGTGAGGTTGGGCAAGGAGTCTTTAGGTCCCATACTGAGGACAGACCAGTTATATTTATCGTAACGAGAGGCTGGGCAAAGGGTTTGTGTATCCTGAAGTGAGAAAAGGCAAGGGCAATGTTTACCTTAATGTGAGGCTGGGCAAGGAACCTTTATATCCCAAACCGAGAACAAATGAGCTATGGTTATCGTTATGTTAGGCAGGTTAAGAGGTCTGTGTATCCTAAAGTGAGAACATGCACGGGCATGTTTTTATTTTGGGCTGTGCAGGGGGCCTTTGTCATCCCAAAATGAGAACAAGCAAGGGCTATGTTTATTCCGGTATTAAGGCTAGGCGTGGGGCTTTTGTATTCCAGGGTGAGAACAAGCAAAGGCTATGTGTACATGAATGTGAGGCTATTTGAGGGGCTTTCGTGTCTCAGAGCATGAATAAGTAAGGGCTACGTTTACCTTTATGAGAAGCTAGACAAGTGATTTTGTAATCCAAAATTTCGGACAAGCAAGCCTTCCCCTTTTTTTAATGACTTGTGAGCTGACTTCATCGCGGTGACAGCCCTGATATGGCCCTTTGCGGTCGGGGGGGGGGGGGGGGGGGGGGGGGGGGATAAGCAATGTTACCTAACTCTTAGCCTTCATCCTGCCTCCTGTCCCCCCCCCCCCCCCCCCCCCCCCCCGGTATTTTGTCTTGTTTACGTTTTATTCGGAGATGTGGCTGTCTGTCTCTCTGAACACAGCCGCAACTGCGAGGAGGCGCTGTTCGAGGTGGAGGCAGGAGGACGGGAGCATGGCGCTGCGCGCCCACAACAACTGCTACGTGTACAACAAGCCCACGGGCAGCCTGGTGGCCGGCAGCGAGGCCGTGGACAGCAAGGAGAAGTTCAAGGTGCGCATCGCCCACCGGCCCTTGCTGGTGCTCAAGTCGGACCACGGCTTCGTGGGCCTGAAGGGCAACGACATCGTCTGCAACCGCACGGCCTTCGACGTCATCCAGGTGGAGGACGCGCCCAAAGAGCCCGGGACGTACTTCTTTAAAGGTAGCGCGTGGGGTGGGATGGGGTGTGGGGAGTGTGTTAGGATGGGGGTGGGTGGAGATGGGGGGGGTGGGGGATGAGGGGAGGAGACATGTATGTGTGTGTTTGCGCGCGCGCGCGCGCGCGCGCGCGTGTGTGTGTGTGTGTGTGTTGGTGTGTGTAACTTGCCCTTTCTGAAGTGATTTGTACTGATATGCTTCATTTAACTACGGTCAGTTGTGCATGACAAACTTCCCCACCCATGACCTCTTCCGTGTTCTCAATTGTTATTCGGTGTTTGACCTTTAAACCCGAGAATGTCTCTCTCTCTCTCTCTCTCTCTCTCTCTCTCTCTCTCTCTCTCTCTCTCTCTTCTCCCTGTCTGTCCCTGTCTTTCTTTTTATCTCATGATCCGGAGGAACAGAAAATGCAAAAAAAGAAGACAATGATCAGGAAGAACGTTCAAAGGAAGGATTACGCCTAGGAGTTTCTGCGCCGCTGGGTTGATCAGGGCTGGAATTGTTTTCGGATCAGCTGGGGCACGATTGGAGGGAGCGCTTTGTTTGCTCTGAGAACGAGAAAAAATGTCTCTGACAAGGGAGTACACACACACACACACGCACGCGCACACACACACACGCACGCACGCACACACATGCATGAACGCACACACACACACACACACATACACACGCACACACACACACACGCACACACATACACACAGACAGACAAACGTGCGCGTGCTCGCATGGGACGAAAATAGTCATGTAAATTCACCTTTTTCCCTTGCGTTTGTGCATTGCTGTCGAAGGACAGAAAAATAATGGATCATGTGTGTGTGTGTGTGTGTGTGTGTGTGTGTGTGTGTGTGTGTGGGGGGGGGGAGGGGCAGGGGTGGTAGTGGGGGTGGGGTGGGGGTCAGGGTGTGAATTGTGTGTGTGTGTGTGTAAAAGTTTAGAGCGTCGGGGCGTATGTGCTGCAACAACGAGGACTTTTTCTTTTCTGTTCTGTTCAGCTGCCTGAAATCCCCCTCCCGCCCTACCTAAACAGATACAAACCCCCGGTGATGGTGACTTCTTTGGCTCTCTTCCAGCTTTCTGTGCATGCACAGATGACGTATTTGTGAGCTGGGTTGTGACAGCTCAAAAGCTGACCGGAATAGAGAGAGAGAGAGAGAGAGAGAGAGAGAGAGAGAGAGAGAGTGCTGTTTGCAGTAAACACATTATCAATACACAGCTCCAAGCTAGCTTTCAAAAACGAAGAATAAGAGAAGGAATAACAGTTAACCTTGAACTGAAAATGTGAAAACATTTAAATGAAATGACACAAACGTGTTGATCTTGGACCGTCCAGGTGCAGATATGTCTGCCCCTTACAATTGTATATATGTCTGTCACCACTTGAAGGTTGTTTTCCTTCCTTCCTTTTCTTTCTGTCATTCTTTTTTTTTTTTTTTTAAAGATTGTGTGGTAAACGTTTTTGGTTGAAGAAGCCGGATATAAGTTAAAGTAGTTTATATTAAAAAAAAAAAAAAAAGCTTTGAAAATGGTGGGGAAAACAAGTAGCACCTGGATCAAGTTTAGCTCTTGTAGATAGGTTGTCCAGGTCTCTTGAACTGGAGCTCTACTACAACCGATAACAAAAGTCGAGGACCAGGAACTGAGCGTTCTGATTTTCTTCTGGGAAGTATGTTGGTTTTCAGCCCAATTTCAGGCTCTTTTATGCAGTGTCGGGTTGAACAGTGAGTGAGCAGTATGAACACTAGGCACCCTTGCACTGCATCATGTATTGCCACTGTCGCCAGTGATGCTTGTCAGCTGAGCTTGTTTTGAAAAAAGTTACAAGTTCCACGATTTTCCTGAATTTTCCCCTTCAGATCTGAACAGCGACCTAATAAGTAGGCAGGAAAATGTGATTCAGGTTTCAAGCGTCGTTGCAGACATTTTTTTTTTTTCTGTGTAAAAGAGTTCACTTTTTTTTTTTGCGAATTTTATTTGGAATTGTTAAAGATCGAAGCCGTGACTTATGGGTAGCAGTATAGTTAGGCCCATGTTTTTCTTTGTTTCCAGTCTGATGAATTATATAAATTGTACTGACTGAAACCATAGGCAAGAGATGCAGATTTCTCTTCACCTAATAATAGCAAGGGCTTGAGAAATGACATTGTTTTTCTGTTGTTTTCCCCAGCCTCTAACGGCCGGTACTGGTCAGTGGCCGCGGACGGGGTCAGTAGTAGCCACCGACAACAGCTCAGAGAAGTCCAAGTCCAAATCCAGGTGCGCGACAACCGTAAGCTGACCATCCGGCCCCTCTGCAATGAAAACTACTACTTCAAAGGGGAACAGAATGGACTCTTCCGAGCCATTGGCCAACAGTTGGATTCTTCCGTTCTGTGGGAGTATTAATCAGTGGGGAGACACAGGTCAACCCGCATTGTCTTTGTTTCAATCACCCATCATGTCATGACTATGATCAGAGTGCCGGCTTGGATTGTGTGTGTCATTACCATCTGTGACATGTCATGACTATGATCAGAGTGCCGGCTGGGATTGTGTGTGTGTCATTACCATCTGTGACATGTCATGACTATGATCAGAGTGCCGGTTGGGATTGTGTGTGTCATTACCATCTGTGACATGTCATGACAGAGGTGCTCAGTGTGTCTGAGCTTTTTTTACCTTGGAAGGGGAAAGAAGGGGGGGGGGGGGGGGGGGGGGGGTCGTTACTCACGTCAGAACATGAGACATGTAGAGTGATTTGAAGAAAATGACATCTCTTTTCGTTTCTGAGAAACTTGAGTGTTACGTTTTCGTTGTTCATGTAAAGTCTTTTTAATCGAATAATGTACAGTACAATGTTTTACAAGTAGAATATTTTGTTTCTAAAGTTCAAAGAGTTATATTTGTCTCGTTAGAATAAACATATGAAAAGCAGGTTGATCAAAGTTAATCAACAGTACATGTTCCATAAGTTCAACATTTTAATGCTAATGGTCTTTGTCTGCAGTCTCTCTTTATGCATACAAATATTAGAACAAACCACTAACAGACGTGTTACGGAAAGAAACGCGGAAGGCAACGCAGGAGAGAGAATGATGAAACAATGTTAACCAGTGTTTACCGTGTGTTGCTAGCTTGAAAAGTACAGGAAATGTATAAGCTAAAATTACATTTTATTAAAGTATGTTGGTTTTTATATGATGAAGTTTGATAACCAACACAGAAACTAACAACGAAAGAGAAAACCAAAGAAACAGAAAGGCCACACAGAACCACGGGAGAATGGCGTGGTACACCACTAAACAGCAGGTTATGGAAGAGTCCTTTCAGTTCTATTTGTTCTTTTCTAGCGTTCTAGAGAGACCTTTATTGCGCTCTACATTAGACACTAAGTTTTTTTTTTACAGTATGGAAAACAGCCAAAAAGACAGCACACGGATTGTGAAAGATCATACATAAGATAAGCCAATTCTGCCCATTTTAATCGCTTTATTGTCCGGTTTGGAAATTGATGAATGTTGACAATCAGCATTTGCAACATAGCAGAATTAACACGACATCTATCGTTTGCTTTGAAATCCACATTCAACAATCGTGAAAAGAAACAGTGAGGCTGTCTCATACACACGTGAATTGTATGCTTGTTCCTCGGGTTGTTTTTCTGCGGTCTTTGTGTTAGCTTTTGATTTTGGTCGTGTGGTCTGCTTGTGCTGTGCAGCAGTGTTGTGCATAGTGAGGAATGTTTCCGCGAGTTGGTTGATTTTCCTCAAGTCGGCTTTGGAGGCTCATTGTAGCTGCATTATTCCACGTTCTTTTTCAAGGCACACAGTGTGTTTTCATTTCGTTGCGTGGACATTCTTTTTGTACTTTCTCACTAGTGCCTCCTCGTTTCCCGACTGCCTTTCTTTCCAAACGGCATCTCTGAAAAGGCTTCTTTTACATCTGTTTTGAACCGCCTGATGCATTTTCTTCCTTTTATGGTTTATAGTCAAAGCAATGCTACGTGTATGTTTTTAGTGTTTAACCCTCTTGTGTGAGTGCGTTGCAAAATGATGGCTTCCAAGGTACGAATGTAGTAAACCTAACAACAGGGACAGATTTCTTAATTACATGTGTACAGGTATGTACTGTAAAGCCACAATCGCAAAAGGAATGGTGTTTTTCTTTTGTCAAGAGATGTCATAGATGTACAAGTCTTGCTGGTCAGAAATGTCATAGATGTACAAGTCTTGGAGAGACAAGGTGGCATGTTATGTTGACTGGTGTTTTGTTCCTTTCTTATGCTCGTGTATGGGCAGTGCACCCAGGAAGGGCTGCAACACTCCAAACCTACTGTTCATTTCCCATCAGGGACCAACGTTTTCTGACGTCCAGACTTCTTCCCATTTGGAGACAGTTTCTGGGATCTCGGTACGGAACTAACTTCCATGTTTACAGAAGGTGACATCCCACCTGGTTTGACAACATGCTATGCTGTATGAAAACTGTGACAGCTTTTCGTTTTAACATGCAGTCTATAAGTCTTTCGATTCAGATGGACTGTGAGAATATATGACGTTGTGTGGATTATTGAAAGTGCACATGTAAACCTATTGCTCTTCTAACTTTGAATATGCCCCCTCACCCCTTTCCCACCCTTCTCCTCGCCGTTCCTTTTAGGTTTTATTTCCTCGTATGTACATTGTCTTTAAGGAGCATCATGAAACTGGCTTTTTTTCTTCATATGGAAATGAAGCTCAACATCTGTTAGATTTTTAATGTCCAAAAGATTCATGTAAAGTAAAATTGCCAAAGTTAGCGAAAATAAATATTCATGTCTGGAATGAGGAAAATGCCTATTAAGAAATGTAGGGTTTGTTCATGTTGGTGATATAAGCATGTTTATACTGAAAGAAAGCAGATCATTAAGAACGTTTTCATGTTTGAATTCATCCGTTTCCTATAGAATGCATATTAATTTATTCAATATGAGATCATATGGCAAAAAGTTCGACTGTGTAAATGAGTCTTGGTTCCAATGATGGCTGACTGTGAAATACGTTTCAGCTTGAGTGTCCACCATTTGAATATTCAGAATGAGATTCGACCTACCTGATACATACTCTTGGAACCAATCAACTAAGCCACTCAGATTGGCAGCATTGGTCGACGTGATGACAGCCCTAATATGGCCCGTTGCAGTCGGCTGGGCGTTATGTAAGCAGCATGACGTGAATGAGCTCTCAACGGCCGTCACTCTTTCATATATGCAACGGTGAAAAGTTGGAGTCAGGCGATGACTGCAGCATCTGCTCTGGTCGAACGCAATTGCTCTGAAGACAAATTATCGCCTGAAGGTGAACTGTGGGCCGGGGATGTATTGATGGGAGGCAGATTGGTGCTCTCAGTCATTGTGTGTGATTCACGAACCCATCTCGTCAGCAAGCATTTCCCAACGTCTTCTAACGTTGTTTACAATCAGGAAATGGGTTAGGGAAGAGTGACTGAAATGCAAATGGGGGGTCGGGGAGGGTGGTGTGGGGGGGTGGTGGGGGTTCTGAAAGCTGTTGAAATTGTATTTGGATTCGCAGTCTTGACGAACGGAATTGTAGTTTGTCTACTTGCTAATTATGTTCTTCAACAGACGACACATCAGATGTCTGATGTCATTTCGCCATTCCTCAAAAAAAGACATAAAAAATGAAGGTCAGAGTTGTGCACCCAAGGTGTAACATGTGAGATTAAAAAAGGTTTGACAGCTGTCGGTATGGCCCACTCGCTGCATTGCAAGCTCTGATCAGTATCTGAACGTATGAGAACGGAGAGGAAGCCTGTACAACATACTGGACTAATGTGAGAGTGTGTGAACTGTGAATGGGAGAGACGTTTTTATCTGCAACATTGTATCTGTACAGACAGACTGTCCAGTATGTTTCCATGCATGTCTTGCTTCTTTCTCTCTGTCCACTGTTGACTATTGAAGTGAACATACATGACTTTAGCTTCCAGCCAGTATCTGTGGAGCTTGTACGTATTCAAGAGAAGTTTCTGCTTTTCTTTCTCATGCAAAGAATAAAGGCTTTTGAAATTTTCAAAGATATGTTTGTGCGTCTTCCTATGTGTGTATGTACGTGTGTGTGTGTGCGCGTGTATGTGTGTGCGCGCACGCGCGCGTGTGTGTGCGCAAATGTATATGTGTGCATGCATGCAAATAATCGAGAAGGATGACAGCATAACACTTAAATATCACGTAAGAAACAACCCCATACCTTCCTTGATTAAACAATACTTGTAAAATACGTAAACAGAAGAGAATTATTCTGATAAACTGAACAAGGAAAGCGAAAACGACAAAACGTCCAACCACAATATAAACAAACCGGAGCAGTCCACGTGTACGATGCTTTGGTCTGCGTGGCGATGATTTGGGCGACCAGAAATGAAGTTACCCCTGTGCCACCCAAATCCAGTGCCGTGTTCTCGGCTACCAATCGTAGGGATGTTTACAGGACTTGGCGAATTAAACAGTCCGATATACATCAATGCATATAAATGAAAGAGACTTAAATGAAAAACTAAATACGATCTTTACGCGACCTATTCGGATTCTTCTTTTACCATAAACACTCGCATAAATCTTAGATACAAACAGGATAGATGCTGCTTGTGATGCCAGAAGTCGATATGGAAAATCGCCCATTAACCCACCCCACCCCCACCCCCACCTCCCCATGCACCAGATGCTGTAATGACCGTTGTTGACTGGCATTCGATGAAGCGGTCTGAAGTATCACTCGACCACGCCCATTGCTGTCCAGTCCCCATTCCCCAGCGATCCGCTGGTCGAGGTGTCCATTACTGTTGGCCTTGAACCGACCGGCAGCAGGTCGACCGCTAAGTAAATGGTAGTTTTCATCAATAGTCGATGAGATCCACAAAGGGCAAAGAGCATAGATGAATTGAATACAAAAAAAACACAAGCGCGAGCGCGCGCGCGCGCGCGCGCACACACACACACACACACACACACACACGGGCACGCGCACATTTGCACACAACCGTTCATCCCCAGCCCCGAGACAAATGATTTTTTTTTAAATAACAAGCACATAGAATGATGGAGTAAAATGAATAAAAGGGCATGGAAAATGAATTTAATTCATTGTGTATTTGGCGGCCAAACATCGTGTTTAATCTTACACGGTGATCTTAGTGCATTATCTGGTAGTACGCATTCGTGTACTTAGGCCTCTCCTCTGGGAACTTTGGGTTGTCAGGGAAACTAATCCATTAGTTCGCCCCTGTTACGGTTGACTGGATCCCCTTGTCGCTACCATCACAGTCGGCCTTGACCTCGCTTCTCGTAAGTGTGAACAGCGATCAACGAAGCTGCCAGAATTTAGCGAATCGCATTGTTTGGCGCGCGGGCGCGCGCGCGCGCACACACACACGCACACGCGCGCGCGCGCGCACACACACACACACACACACACACACACACACACTGCAAGAGCCAAATATGGAAAACAAGACTTTAGAGAATCTGGTCTCCGATTCAATCGTCTGTTTAAAATCCACTTCACCTTCAACGCAGGCAAGAAACATTTTGTCTTCAAAGGCTGGAGATGGGAAAGGAACGCCCCCCCCCCCCCCCCTTTTTTTTTTTTTTTCTTAAAGTTATGTAGGCCTACTGCTGTTGATTTATCTCCCCCCCCCCCCCCCCACTTCCTCACCACTATCACCACCACTTCCTGCCCCGGCATCAAAAATAGTAACATCCTCTGATTGGTGGAAACGTCATTTCTATTGTCAATCTCCTGGCTGTGAAGGAGGAAAAAAATTAGGTGGCCAGACGTTGAAAACAGAACGGAAGCAAACGCTCCGGTATGGATCACAGAGGGTTGAAGTTATGTTGTGACCCCTGATACGCGGCCCAGTTTGAAAGACGTGAACTGAGCAAAACTTGATCCCGTAATACTGAGACTGTGGGAGTCACGCGTGCTATTTCAAACATGGCTGTGTGAAAATGCCTCGAGGAATATGCACACCTGGCAACATTTCTGTCTATGGTGGACTGCGAGAAACACATACCAACAATGGTGAATAATTATTAAGCTAGAAATGTTTTCTGTTTGACTTAAAATACTTAAAGACGTCTATCTTGATTTATTGAATATTAACCAGATCACACACACACACACACACACACACACACACACACAAGAAAGAAGGTGAATCGGGAACTTGGATATTGGACTGTCAGGCGATACAACCCGCTCAGTACTGTAACCTTTCTCGCGATTGGTGCCCATTTGTCACGGCGTTTACCTGGTGCATGAGCTCACGTACAAAACCGGAAGCCATGATTTCCGTTATTTATTTTGTGTTCGCGCCTCGAGGGTCTGTTTACAACCGGCACAGACGAAAGGGAACTCGAAGGAAGACATGCCATTTTCTGATTGAATCATTTTGATATTCAACTACAATTTCACGATTTTCTGCAACAAACATTTTTTTTTTTGCCCTCAATTCTTATTTCACTACCACTAGCAGAGTTAATTTTTGAAAGCTTTTGTCCATCCACATGTCTGTTATGACAGAGACCAACACTGGGGAAAAGGAGAGAAAGGGTAGGGGTAATGGAACGGCGTGTTCATCGCGGAAAGGAAAAGGATGGGGGAGGGAGAGCGAGGGGAGGAAGAAGTTCAGGGATACGAAATGACGAAAATGTAACCAACAAATGCAGTTTGAAATACAGATCTTAATTTCTTTTCTGTGTGACTTCTTCTTGAATCTTCTCTTCTTGTATTGCACATCTTGCCCGTCTCCGGTCTCCGAACTCTCGGGCCATAAATCTGTACTGAAGTGTTTAGTGCGCTTGAACACTTCACAGTTCAGTGCAGTGCATTTCTACGTTAAAACCTAAAGCACGTGCATTTTTACGTTAAAACCTTAAGCAAACTTCTTTTGAAAGAAAAACAAATAGCTGCACTCCATGTTAATGCAAGTAGGCTCCCACGAAGACGGAAATAAACGCGCGGCTTTACACAAATAAACTCCACTGACGTCAGCAGAGGCGGAAATATCATTCCTAGAAAAATGGACGTCTGACACTGTCAATAAGCCCATGCTTTGTGAAAAGACACGAAAAAAGAAATATCGAGTTTTAAAAACAGGCAGTGAAGCCGCGGAGGTAACAAACGGATCGGAGAAAGAGAGCAAGGCTGACAACAGGAGCCCTGCACACGCATCGGGGCACGGCACAAAAATAAGGTCTTGATCGATAAGCATGACTTTCCTGGGGATAGAAGGGAAAAAAAAGACAAAACGTAAAAGAGGCTGATACAAGATTTTGCTTTCCTTTTTCTCCGGCGTAAAAAAGATCAATACGTAGCGAGTACGTCTGTGCATTAAGTGAGCACAGCGCAAACACGCGCTCACTTCAGTGTAGGTAAAGTCTGTTTGGGGTGTGTGCTTGTGTGTGAGCACACGCCCGTTCAAGTGTCTACGTAATGTGTGTGTGTGTGTGTGTGTGTGTGTGTGTGTGTGTGTGTGTGAGAGAGAGAGAGAGAGAGAGAGAGAGAGAGAGAGAGAGAGAACTGAAACTTTTAAATCAAACATTGACATCTCTGGCAAAGCACGAGCTCAGAACTTCTTCCTAATCAGGTTCGTCATCATCATCAAACCCGCGCGTCCTGCTATCCTCCGCTATCCAAACTGTTGGAGAACGAAGCGACCCTCCGCCGGCAGCCACCACATCGATTCTCATGAGTCTTTGATGAATGCAGGGAGAAAGTGCCAAGCCCCTGTCACGGAAAGTAAGCGTATCCGGTGACCTTTCATGGACGACAGTCACGTGTTCCTCTTACCACTGAACTTGTTGCGTACATTCCACAGGCGCGCAGACATCACTTAGATTATAATGTGCATGGGCCTGATGGATATGACATAATTAAGGCACAAATGCGGCGAAATTGTGGTGTGATAATCTTCTTTATGGAAGAGCAGGACTTTCCGGGAAAACCAGAGCAGCTTTATACGTCTCGCTGGGTGTGTGTCGTGTCGATAGAGCTACGTTTCGTTAGCACTACGTGCTCACAGCGCTACGTAGCATTACCACTGCCTTGTTGTGCCAGTAGCATTACTTGTCAATAGCGCGATGTGTCAATGGTGCTACCTGTCGTTAGCACTATGGTCAACAGCTTTAGTGTCGATAGCACTACTTTTTCAATCGCTGCGTCTTACAGGCACTATAAGGGACTATGAATGACGTTTGATTATCTGTAGGCTACTGTCCGTGTGTGAATAAGCTGTTTTTGATTATGGTGTATTTTTCAGTCTGTCTTAATCTCTAGTCGTCAAAAGAAAGGTTAAGGTCACCAGACCAACAATTTTTAACGTGGTCAATTACATAATCTTTGTATCAGAAATTTTGATCTCTCTCTCTCTCTCTCCGTCCTCTCTCTCTTCTCTCTCTATCCTTGTAATTTGTTCGCTGAAAATTTTCCAGTGATAATGTCATAAATCAGATGTAAATAACTGGCGATATTTTTCAGCCGAGAAATGCAGAAAAAGAATTCTCCCCTGATGACTATCAGCAGGAGACAGCCATCTGGTGTGTACTGCTTTTTTATTTTATTTTTATTCTTTTAATTTTTGGGGGGATAACTCCTGTTTGCAGAAAATTCACATATCTTTGCATTAATTTGCATCTATGATGTTTCGTCTGTTCCTGTTTGTATTCTGGCTTGATTTTTATAAGGTTGCCAAGGGTCAACGCATTAGTTCTGTATACCATTCTCTTTAAGACTTGCCATACAGCATCAGATAGAGCTCAGTCAAATTTACGTATCCACACGCCAACTCCGATCATATTCCAATTCAGGGTAGCGCCTTGCTCTTCATGTAAAACAAACAAACAAACAAAACACCCAACTAAATCGTCCAATAAATCTTCCTGTCCATATTTGCTTTCATCCGTCTGGAACAGTTCATCTTCTAATTTTTGTCACTTTTCATCGCTAAAATTTATCGCAGAAAAGAACGAACTTGAGGTTTCTTTTCGTATACAACAGCCTTTTAGGCACAAATGTTGTTTTGAGCGAAGTGGGAATAACTTCGCTTTTGAGAAAATGTACACAACGCACCGGTCCAGACAGAAAAACTTACATCATTACAAAATAAGAGTAACATTGTGCTTCTCAGATGGTGTGTCATCAGGATATTCACGACTTCACAAGGTCCAATGGTCTAGGAAGTCAGACGTATACATAACAATTACCGGGAGCTTCTTTGCAAACTTGCTCCCGGAGTCAGGAGATATACGACGGTTCCTGGGCAAAATTCCTCAGAAACTTTGTCGCAGTTTTTCACTGGGTGCAAAACGGGCTCTGATTTAAGCAATATATAACGATGATGGGCCTACTGCTTTGAAGATTTGTTCGCTTGCGCTGTCAGATTTAGGAACATTGTCTGCATTGATTTCCGATGATGCACAAGATGATGTGCCTATTTTCAGCGTGCTCTTCCTGCGAAAACTTAATGAGTGCATTTTGCAGAAGTTATTTTTGGCAGGTGTTAGTGTGTATGTGTGTGTGTGTGTGTGTGTGCGTGCGCGCGCATCACTTTTGTGGTGGCGCGCGCACGCGCGTACGTGCGGAAAAAAGGACATATCAGCTTTACAGAGTACAGAATGAATACTTTATAAGAAACCCAAAACTTAAAGCAATCATGTTTATATATCATGATCCCCCCCCCCCCCCCCCCCCCCTTTCTTTTTAAACATAAAAAACGAATTAAAAAGGAAACCTAATGTAAAACAAATCATCGGACGGATTTTATATCTTGGCGGGATATTTTGTGGCCTTGCATATTATGTTCCCCTTGTGGCAATGAAACACAGTGTCTGGATATATGCAAGTGTCTGGAGGGTTGCACCCCCCCCCCCCCCCCCCCCCCACACACACACACACACACACTCTCCACTCCCAACCCCTCAAAAAAAAAAAGTGTTATTGACACGAAGAGCTATAGAGAAATAGCACTGGTGGGATGCTGCGTTATCGAACATTAGGTTGGCAAAAACAAACAAAACCCAAAACGAAAGTGCTATCGACTCGTAGCGCATTGAAACATAGCGCTGCTGGGTCGTAATGCGATTAAGACGGAGCGGCAAAATTAAAAACAACAGTGCTATCAACACGAAGCGCTTTCGACGCGACACGTAGCGCTATTGAAACGTAGCGCTTATTGGGAGCTACCTCCTCCCACTCCGTCTAACAAAAGCAACGTGAACGTTTCGTTGTAGTGAGAATTCCTAGCATTCCGGCTACCAGTCAGAGAGCTTCATATTTACGCAGAGTACAATAAGGAAAATAAAGGTGACATATTTGACCTCCAGCCCATGGAAAGAAACAACATTTCTCTTTTTTGTAGTGAAGAAAAAAATGGGCGTTTAAAAGCGGAAAAGGTGAATATCGATAGGCTGTTAAAATCTTTCTATCACACACCACACACACACACACGCACGCACACACACACACACACACACACACACACACACACACACACATATATATATATATATATATATATATATAGAGAGAGAGAGAGAGAGAGAGAGAGAGAGAGAGAGAGATGGATATAGACATATAAATGTACAGATATAATCCAATTATGTCTTAAGCTACGCGATTAGCTGAATATTGTAAAAACAACTTAGCGGTCCATCCTTAGGCGCTCGGGGGAGCTGTTTGACATGATTTTAGTTGAAAGACGAACGCAAAAACAACACTCGGATCAAGCTCTCTCTCTCTCTCTCTCTCTCTCTCTCTCTCTCTCTCTCTCGTGTGTGTTTGGCATGATTTTTTGCAGAAAGATCTATACAGTAATGCCATTCAGAACCAAGCTGTCTTACTCGTGGCATTCGTTATTACAGGAAAATCGATGCTGCTGCTTTGAAGAGGAGGAAGTGAGTGGGTGAGCCGACAACAGACCGGGGGCCACCCACTCTTTTTCCACCTTGTGTTGCGAAGCTGAATTTCTTCTCCAAGTTTTCTTTCTTCTTTCTGTTCATGTTCTTTCTTGCTTGCTTTTTCTCTTTCCCTTTTTTTCCCTTTTTCTTCTTTTTTTTTTTTTTTTTTTTGGTGGAGGGAGGACTTTCTCCCTATATTTCCTATCGTTCTTCTTTCTTCTTCTTCTTCTTCTTCTCTTCTCTCCTCTCTCTCTTCTTCTTCTTTCTTCTCTCTCTCTCTTTCTCTCTCTCCAATCTGGTAACTTCCTAGGACACTATAACCTTCAAACCCATGACCACAGACAACACTGGGTAACTTACGGGTCTTTTTATTATTATTATTATTTTTAAGACCCCCTTTCTTCCCCCTTCCATCAGAGCTTGAGCGGGATGTTTAGGATGTAAAGCCTGTTTGAAAAGACCGAGTTCATCTTTGAGTAAAGCCTACAAAAGCGCACGTACAATGACCTGTACTAAGAAAACAGCTACCGCTGAAACTTTTGGGTAAAATATCCATTTTGATAGATAAACACATAGATGTCGACAAGAATATATGATAATGGCGGATCCCTAGGTTACTGTAACAGTGGTGTGCCTTTCCGAGAAGAAAGCTGCGTGGGTGTACACGCGTGTGTTGTGTGTGTGTGTGTGTGTGTGTGTGTGTGTGTGTGTGTGTGTGTGTGTTTGAGAGAGAGAGAGAGAGAGAGAGAGAGAGAGAGAGAGAGAGAGAGAGAGAGAGAGAGAGAGAGAGAGAGAGAGAGAGAGAGAGAGGAGAGAGACAGACAGACAGACAGACAGCATCCTCGAAAACAAAACAAAACCACAAAACAAACAAACAAAAAAACTTTCCATCCTAGCTTTCAGCTAATGTTCCTCACGTTTCACATAATTGCCCTAGGGCTGTTAGCAAGGCGCAGGTAACACGTCTCACAAACTAGGTCACCCATCAGGCTTTGTGGACCACACGGCGGTAAGCACGTGTTCAGTTGCGCCATCTGATACAAGAGAGGAAGGACACATGTCGGCACAGCCTGTGAAGTACGTGTCACAGAAATGTTCGTCAACACCAGGAATTCAAAATGGGACCTAAGACTGTTATTAATGTTACCATGTTCGTGTTCGACATTCACAGTGATTTGGGGTGGTGGTGAGGGAGGGGGGGGGGGGAGTCGTCGTAGTCGTATTCAATCGAACTACCTTTCATCATAGGGAAAACCCGGGTCAGATGACAGCAAAAAGATTAATATACCTTGATATATAAAACAAACTTAACAAGCATCAACAAAAGCGAAAGATGACAGCAAACATATTGATATACCTTGATATAAAAACAAACTTAACAAGCAACAACAAAAGCGAAATCACCACGTTTTCATAACCATACAATGGAGACTGGGGGGAGGGGGGAAGGGGGGACCCTAATCTGCAGCATCTCACTCCTCCCAACTGGGAAAATCTGCAGATGACCATCCATGATGATCAACTTCACACCTTTGAGTTGTAAGTTTCAACTGAAAGAACATAATTATTTAGGTAGTGAATTAATTCTTTCTCGATGACGGCACGTTTGCAAATTCTCGACTGGCTTGTTTTTTTTTTTTTTTTTTTTTTTTTAAAAAAAAAAAAAAAAAGGGTCCGACAACCTGCATGTTGTTTACCTGATGTGAGAGAACTGACAACACAATGGTCATTTAGCTGACAGCAGAGAACTGACAACTACACTGTCATTTACCCGACAACAGAGGCTAGGGGCCATATCAAGCTGTCATCTCATCTGACCGCTACACTGTTATTAAGCTGATACCCAGTGAACTGACCACTGCAATGTTATTTCGCTGAAAATGCAGAACTGACAACTACACACCGTTATTTAATTGACAACGGAGAACTAACAACTGCACTGTTATTTAGCTGAAAGCGGAGAACTGACAACTACACTGTCATTTTGATGACAACAGAAAACTGACGACTGTACTGTCACTTGCCTGAAAAGAGAGAACTGACAATAACACTGTTACTTACCTGACAACATAGAACTGACAACCAGATCTACACAGCTGATATAGCAGACAATAGAAAACTGACAACTACATTGTCATTTAGCTGACAACAAAGAACTGACAACTACATTGTCATTTAGCTGACAACAAAGAACTGACAACAACATATAACTGACAACTAGACGTAAACGGTTTTTTTTTTTTTTTTTTTTTTTTAGCTGACAACAGAGAACTGACAACTACAGTGTCATTTAGTTGAGACACATTCTCATTCTCATTTAGCTGACAATACAAAACTGACAACGACACCACATAACTAATAGCTAGATGTAAACTATTGTTTGGCTGACATCAGAGAACTGATAACTATACTGCATTTAGCTGACAACAGAGAACTGTCGACTTTACTGTCGGTGGCTGGAATAGCTCAGTTGGTAGAGCGCCGGACTCGCGATCCTGGGGTTGCGGGTTCGAATTCGGTACAGGGGGATTTTTCCCTCGGAGTTAGCATTGGTTCTGACTCCATTCCCCACACAGTCCTTCGAATGAGACTATAAACCGAGGTTCCGAGTGTGAACGCACGCACATCTCGCACTCACGTAAAATCCCATCACCAACTTTCGGAAGAGAAGGAAGAGTTTGCAAGTTGGCCCTTGGTATGGATGACACGTTAGCATGCACCTTCCCCGAAGATGGACTATGGCTGCCTTAATGGCGGGATAAAAAACGGTCATACACACAAAAACCCACTGCCTGTCTATACAGGCAGTGTCCGCAAGAGGAGTATCCTGCGTACGCAGAAAGAAAGGGACTGTCCATTTAGCTGTCAACAGAGAAGCTGTCAACAGCTGTCAACAGAGAAACTGACGACTATACTGTCGTTCAGCTGTCAACAGAGAACTGACGACTATACTGTCGTTCAGCTGACAACGGAGAACTGACGACTACATTGTCAATTAGCTGACTACAGAGAATTGACAACTACAATCAAGTTGTTAAGAGAGAACTGAAAACTTCAGAGTTATTTAGCTGCTGAACATGACTGAAAAACCCAGACTTATTTGGTTCATAGAGTAGGACTGAAAACTACACATTTTGCTGATAACAGACGAACAGAAGACTGCCACCTTGTTATTTGATTGATTGAAGGAAAACAAACAAACAAACAATAAAACACTTATACTGTTATTCAGCTGAAAGGACGGGACTGTAAATCACAGTACCATTTTGCCGGTAACACAGGACTGATAGTTGATTAACTGTGAAATCACATCTTTACGTCTCCAGCCAAATGGATACACTAAAGCACTGTCAGAAATATCACTGCTGGATTCAGCGGGAGAAATTTTATCTCGAATGAAGACTGGAGAGAGAGAGAGAGAGAGAGAGAGAGAGAGAGAGAGAGAGAGAGAGAACTGAGGAGAGAGAGAGAGGAGAGGAGAGACGAGAGAGTGGAGAGAGAGAGAGAGAGAGAGAGAAGAGGGAGAGAGAGAGAGAGAGAGAGAGAGAGAGATTCACATTGAAGATGCACTATTCCCGATTCTCAAAAAAAAAAAAAAAAAAAAAAAAATGTCACACTATTCATGGTACATATCAGATTAAACCAGAAAGGAAGAACCGATTTGGAATCGGCGAACCCAAAAATGAAAACACGTAACTCATTACTATTCTTTATCTGCTTGCAGAGTAGTTGAAACTACGAATGCTATGTGTTTCCTTCTGCATTCAAAATCTTTCCCTATCATAATGAGCAGGAAAGCCCGTCTCTTGATCAAAACACATTTTTCGTCATTGTTCCACTTGGCAGCAACAAACAACCATCAATGACAGATTCTCCCCAATCATTCAACACACACACAGATAAGAAGCATTTTAACAAAGAAGGTTTTAATGACTACGACTCATGACCAGTTTTTCGTCTATCTGAATTCATATCATGCGTGTCGTATACCTTTTTCCTACATACAACAACTATTCCAACACTTCTCAGATCGGCGTGCAACAACAACAACAAAAAAAAAAAAAACGAAAAAAGCATGTTTACATTACTGATTTACGATTTAAGATTAAATTATTCATAAAAAATCATTTCCTGTTATGTCAAACATCATTCATAAAGCAAATCGTCATTTTTAATCATGTCCACCATGAATTTATCAATCGTCACATTTTGGTGTGATCGCCACTCCCTCATCATCTCCACCTCCCCAGTTAGATCTCCAACCTAGCTGTGGCAGCCTATGATCTGGATAAAGCATACATCATTTCTATCCAGACCGAAAATTGATTGATATGTTTACAATCACGTTACACACATGGTCAAAATGTTAACATTGTGACTTTTGCGACTATTCCATGGGAATCATGGACGCAAGAGAGAAAAAAGAAACTAAGTTCGTTTTGAAACTAAGAAAAAGAAATGAACGTCTCTGTCATCCCTCACCACACTTAGTTCTGACGGTCAAGTTCTCCAGTTGCTTCTTTTTTTTCTTTCAAAGGATCAGATATCTTAAACTACAAAGAGAGACTGAGAACCAGGCAGTTGGTGACAATCAGAATTTTTTTTCTAAACTGTAAAATAAATAGGCATCAAACGTACGTGCGTACACACAATCATACAATGAGAATCATGCGTACACACACTCGTATACTGATAATCAAAGTAACGTTTAAAATATATGCAAATTGTTTTAAAAAATATATGCAAAAGTCCATAATTTGTGTCCAAAACACGCATCGTGCATATACTTGGACAAGAATACACACACACACACACACACACACACACACACACACACACACACACACACACAAGCTAAAGACAAATCCCCTGCTCATCTCTTCCCTCTGTTCGGTCGTCCCTTCTCCCCCCTGTACCACTTTCCACTGTGCATTTACACATACACATACACCATTTTCCCCTCCCCCCCCCCCCCCCCCCCCCACTCCGTTTTTACCCACACTCGAGTACTTCAGATACGCGTGGTCTTCTTTTGAACCGAACCGATGAAGGAAACTGAATTCTTCAAACATGCAATGGAGCGTCTCTCTCTCTCTCTCTCTCTCTCTCTCTCTCTCTCTCTCTCTCACTCACACACACACACACACACACACACACACACACACGCACACAAAAGCGCGCACGACGCCCTCCCTTCACCACACACTCACAGAAACACACACATTCCTTTTCCACCTCTCTCTCTCTTTTCTCTGCTTTTGCAGCACACAAACACTGACGTATTTTGCCCCAGGGAAGGACACCCGAAACTCTATCTCCATCGCAAAGACGAACAATCCTGTGTGAGCGAAAGCCCAGGTCCACCCACCTATCCGTACCCCGCCTCCACCCCCTCCGCTCGCCAGCCCCTTTCCTCCCAACCGCACGAAATCGACATCACCCGAAAACCTACCCCCTAACTAAAAAACATTCCGATTTCACCAACTCGCACCCCGAGTCTTTGCAAGCCGGAGGATAGCCCCAAGTCATTCTCACCCTAAAGGAGGGTATTTTCGCTTCGCTCACTCACTCACTCACTCTCTCTCTCTCTCTCTCTCTCTCTCTCTCTCTCTCTCTCTCTCTCATACACACACAAATTCTAATATCCTTTCCCTCTCTGTCTCTCACCCATTCTCCTCCTGGTAACCCAATCCACATGTGCTGCTATCAAAGTCATACTTGTTGGTAAAAAACAAACAAACAAACAAATAAGCACAAAAGTCCAACTCTTCATCCAGCCCCAGAAAGAGAGGCACCCAGAAGTCTTCAATGGTAAGAAGACCAAGGACTACAGACAATTTTAAGTCCGGGGAGTAAAAAACACAGTAAGAACTAACACACAACCGAGGCCAGAATAGCCCAGTTGGTAGAGCGCCGGACTCGTGATCCTGGGGTTGCGGGTTCAAATCACCGCCAGGCCGTTTTGGTACAGGGGGATTTTTCCCTCGGAGTTAACATTGGTTCTCACTCCATTTCCCATGCAGTCCGAATGAGACTATAAACCGAGATTCCGTGTGTGAACGCACGCATAACATCTTGCACACACGTAAAATCCCATCACCAACTTTCGGAAGAGAAGAAGGCCAGTTTGGCCGTTGGTATGGATGACACATAGTATGCGCCTTCCCCGAGGCTGGTGTATGGCTGCCTTAATGGCGGGATAAAAAAACGGTCATACACACAAAACTCCACTCCCTTTGTTGGGTTGATGGGATTAATACTTGCCTGTCTACACAGGGAGTGTCCGCAGGAGTATCAGCCTGCGTACGCAGACAGAAAGAAAAGAAAAAGAATACACAACCCACTCAGCCTTATCCAACTGCCACCTCCAGAAACACCCCTTTTTTCTCTTTTTCCTCCTTCCCCATCCAAAGTTCAGAACCTCATCGCCTCCTCCTCCTCCTTGTTTTTGTCATTGTTTTTCTTCTTCCAACTTTTATATTTTAGTCCCTCTTAACTTAAAAGCTGGATTGTCAGTTTTCTTACTGAGCAAGGCGGGTACATTCACAGCAACACCGCCCACACCCTGTATTCTGACAGTGGGCGAGGGAAAAAAGCCTGAGGAACGTTTTACTGTACCTTAGTCAGCAATCGAAGAGGAGTACTCGAACGGCTTCCAAGGCCTAGAAGGATAGCAAGAATAGCTTTCCTCCCTCCCTACCATCCTTCCTCTTCTCCCCACCCCCCCCCCCCCCCCCCCCCCCCCCCCCCCCACACACACACACAGACAGTTATTTCACCAACATCACTTTTCCGTCTCTTATCTTTCCCCTACACCCCATACACGAAATCATTACTACAAAAACGCCAATCCCTAACGTTATCATCAACATCGTCATACTCCATTTCTTGTACCCATTCTCATCTTATTTCTCTTCTACGTTTGACCTCTTTTGACTTAACTGTGACAGCATGATAACGTCCGACCCTCCACTGGATCTGAACACAGACATGGATGGGAGAGGATAGGTGTCTTTCGCTTTTCGTTAGTTAAGAGTTCCACTGCGCACACAAAAGACACTGGCTTTTTCCTGCTTATCACTTTCAGTTTCAGTTTCATCAAGGCGTCACTGCGTGCGGACTACTCCATATACGCTACACCACGTCCGCTAAGTTTTGGAGACCACACTACGCATGATCTGAAGCTGATGGATAAATGAGTTAACAACTAAGATGAGAAATTGAAGAAGAGGTTCTCGTGGCTACGACTCAGCGGATGTCTGACCTACGCATTAGCCCATCGCGCTGGTCAGACCTTGAGTGCCTACCTACCATGTTTTTGTTTTTTGTTTTGTTTTGTTTTTTAAATCAAATCAGCGCTCTGTCTACCTCCTGTTCACGGACTGGCTGTATGTTCGCCCACACTTTGCTGATAGCGTCAGACTGTCAGATTTGAAGCACACACATGGTGGTGTGTGTGTGTGTGTGTGTGTGTGTGTGTGTGGGGGGGGCCAAAGGTTTCGTGCAGACAGTAGGCCGACCTCACTTAGTTGGCAACAACAAGTTGGCATGTGTGGTTACCTGTGAGGGCGCCTAGCCAACTGAACATCTCTTCTCCTGGCACACGGTCAGTCACTGCAGTGGTTGCTGACCTGCGCAAGCAAACAGGACTCCGGAAAAGGCGAACATTGGAAAAGCATGAGCAGACAATTATCCTGTCCCCTCTGCGTCTTTGACCTGAGTAACGTCAGTAGGGAGGGATACCTGAAAGACCTTTTCAGCCTCAAAGAAGGCGTGGAACATAGTGACACCAAACACCCCTCCCCCATCCATCCACCCGGACACCCACCAACACCATTTCCTTCCCCCGCCCCACAGAAATCTTCTCTTCTTTTACAGGGGGAAAAGAATCGACCTATCTATTGGGCCTGAGTCATGAAGCCAGGCAGGGGCACCTGAAGCCCTCCTTGGCCTCAAAGAAGGTGTAGGACAGGGTGATGGTGTCTACGCCCCTTCAGCTGGGGTCCTCGTCAAACTCAGGGTCGATGTAGAAGAAGACCGGCATGTCCACCTGAAAACACACAGACAGAATTTTGGGTTGGGGATTGTAACTATGTTGCTGGATGATCAGTTTGCGGAGCACTGTGTGAGAGTAACGCCATGGATGTCATTTTTCAGTTTATGTTTCGTCTTCCGTGCCCTCTCAGTACCAAATCACACACACACACACACACACACACACACACACACACACACACACACACACACACACACACAACACACACACACACCACACCCCAGTACCACCGCCCGCGTCGCCCTGTCACAGCCGTAGCATCGAAAATCCATAATGCGCAATCAGGTCATCATGACAAGGCAAATCATCAGAGGAAACACTTCCCTGATGTCGGATTAATGGTGGCTATTCTTTTTCAACATACGCAAGACATCTGCTATATACCCCTATCTGATGTTAATCATCGCTTATTCACGGAGCCAGTGAGACTGAACGCCCCCTCTTCTGGATGGCAGCATCATGTCCATCCAATAATAATCACCATGTCTACGTCTCAGTCTGTCGACCAGGTTTCACTACAGGCATGGATGCAGACAGAAAACGTCACCACGACCGCCAGGCTTGAAGGACAACAGAATCGAAGGAAGGTTGCTGATGATGATTGATGACAGTCAATGAGGACACTGATGATGAAGCTATGGGGTTTCCGTTTTGGGTCTGAACTGCATGACTCGCCTCCACTCCTTTGCTTGCTTTCGTATATTCCGGCATCAACCAGATATACACACACCCGCAGTGTGGTCAGGAAATCTGAGCAACACTCTTAGAAAAGCAATCCCTCAGTGGATGAAACTCAGCTATGCGGTTCCACTTCTCTCACTGAGCCAACAGGACACACACTACAACCATGGGTAGGAGCCGGTCGGGTCTCCCCAAATCCCACACATGCTGTCTGTGGTGAGTCTCTAACCCACTATCCCTCGGCCCGCAGTCTTCAATGCTACCCTGCCGCATCACCATGACTGGTATCCCTCATCTCCTACAGAGCTCTTGTTATTGATCATAACAGCCAAAAAAATG
>JADBJO010000025.1:1378973-1386473 GCA_016801955.1 Conus betulinus
TCAGCCCAGCAAGGGGGTAGACCAGTGGAATTAATCAAGTCGGAACACCAGTAATGGTATGAAAACGGGCACACAAGACAAGACATCGCACGAACAGAAATGACGTCATCACAATCATCGTTAACATGGCCGCCAAGATGAAGAAGAAACTAGCCCAACTTTCTTGCACCACCGATTGCGAAAGCCGGAAAAAAAAAAAAAAAAAGAAGAAGAGGATGACAAACAAGAAGAAGAAGAAAAAGAAGAAGAAGAAAGAAGAGGAAAATGACAAAATAAACAAACAACTAATAAGATGATGACGACAATCACGAGTCGACGACGAAAAGAAGAAGAAGAAGAAGAAGAAGAAGAAGAAGGCAAACGATGATGAGAGAGAAGATGATCATGATGATGATGAAGGATAAACATTACGAACAATAAACAACAGGAACATCTGTTCCTTAGACACATTGAGGAAGGGGGGGGGGGGGGGGGGGGGGGGAGAGAGAGAGAGAGAGGGAGAGAGAGAGAGAGAGAAGACCAGAGAGAGAGAGAGAGAGAGAGAGAGAGAGAGAGGAGAGGGAGAGAGAGAGAGGACAGACAGACAGACGACAGACAGAGACAGAGAAGGAAACAGGCAGACAGACAGACAAAGAGATAAAGAAGATGATGATAACGGTGAAGAATGCTCACGAAGAATATCTTCACTACCACTATCCCCCCCCCCCCCTCCTCCCCCACTCTCTCCATTTCCCCATCACACACCCCTTCTTAACCGATACACAGACACGCCGAAGTTCAAACAAAACAAAGAGAAGAAGAAGAAGAAAGAAAGAAAAGAAACAAACAAACAAAGGAAAAGGGGGAAAAAAATCCAACATGACACCAACATTTCATTTTCGGAACTACCAACAAAACACTCCTTCTTTTGGAGGGGAAAAAAAAAAAAAAAAAAAAAAAAAAAAAAACAATCCTGGTGAAAGTTCTGGTCACAACAGATATCTAGCAGTGCGAACACTTCTCTCCCGTTTCCCTGTATTCTCTGTACCAGCGGGCCCTGGACCTACCCGAGGTCCTCCCAATCTTCCCCTATCTATCATCTGCCAACGATTCAACAATATTTTGCGTGGCCTTCGGCCAGTTGCCACCCCCCCCCCCCCCCCCCCCCCCCCCCCCCCCCCCCCCCCCCCCCCTGTCTGAGACCTGTCCAGGAATGCCTGGCTGCTGCACTCAGGGCAAGTGCCAACACAGCGGCTTTTATCAGCGACAGTGGCTATAGCATCTCTCCGCGCCAGGCTTTGGAAACAGCGATCCCTGGCTCTCTCGTCTGTCGGAAAACTGGCTCATTATCTACTGTCTCGAGGCACACACGTGTGTGTGTGTGTGTGTGTGTGTGTGTGTGTGTGTGTGTGTGTGTGTTGTGTTGTGTGTGTGTGTGTGTGTGTGTGTGTGTGTGTGTGTGTGTGTGTGTGTGTGTTTTCCCTTAGATGCAGTCGTTTTATGTGGAGTCAAGAGCCAATACTGGTCTGGTCAATTAGATACAGAACGTCAAACTGCTCCGAAACATTCTGATGCAGTGGTGAATGCCAAATAGCTTGTTGATGATACACTGAAAGATCTAATATTTTATTGTTCCACAATCTCTATGCGTATAGCTTTTCAGCTCCGAAGTTTACCAAAAGCCTGCTCCAAGAAAAATGTCAGATAATGGAGATCATTACCTTAAACAACAACAGCAACAACAAAACCACCGTTAATTACAGTTTTCACGTTAACACACCATTTTCTTCAAGAAAATTAACCACTATTTTCAAGAGAAAAGCAATAATTAATTTATATTCATTTGTTTTTGCTTTTTTTAGCGGTCAAACAAAACGGTAATTATGACTCATGAAAACAGGTAAATATGACTCAAGGAAAAACAATACACGACACACAAACGTATTCGTGATTCATGCGAGTAGTCATTATGGCTCATGAAAACCTATGATTGTGACTCATGTGTCCATGCGCAATGGCGTCATTAATACCACTACGCGGGCTCCCGGG
Organism: Conus betulinus; assembly: GCA_016801955.1. NCBI lineage: Eukaryota > Metazoa > Mollusca > Gastropoda > Neogastropoda > Conidae > Conus > Conus betulinus. Next base: position 1,381,002 of record JADBJO010000025.1, read on the forward strand.
CAGTTGGCCTTTAAAAGACTACTCTGAAAGGCGCAGATGGCCGGGAGCTGGAAACAACCACCAATAATTGTCTGCTTTCCTCGCTCACAGAGTCCTGGGGTCATAAGGCTGTTTTTGGTCTTTCGGCTCATCTGATGTCTTAACAGTGACAAAAACAACAAAGCGCGCGCGCACACACACACACACACACACACACACACACACACACACACACACACACACACACACACACACACAACACACACACACCAAAACAAACAAATAAAAAACAAACAACTGTTGTCAGCTTGCAGTTGCAGTTACAGACCTTAATACGTTTCTTGCTGCGATCGGAACTATGTTCTTGTTTATTACGCTGCTTAGTCATGGCGCCAGCATTAAGGGCACCACCATATCCGTCTAACGACAGTCTCTGAGAACTTTCCGATGACCTTGACCCGGACTTACTGTGGGGCGTGGACGTGGAGAGGAAATTGAACCCGAGGTCACCACGACCGTAGGACATGAAAGGCCATGGGACTGAACATGCTCATTATGGTGATCAATGAGGATGAGCAAGATGTTACTGTTAAGGTCTGATCTGGTCCGAGACGACACGACAGGGCTGTACTCGACGCTCCCTTTCATGTTTTTCCCCCGGTGTCAGCAAAATTTTTGAGTTAAAGACACCCGCAGAGCTGGTCAGGAAATTAGGAGCAACACACTCCCAGAGACACATCTATTAATTGGATCAAACTCGACTGCGTGGTTCAGATCTTCCCATTTGAGCAGAAAACACGTTCAACTCAGGATAAAGGCCGGCTGGGGCTAACAATCTTACCATAACGGATGGAGCTCAAACTGCCAATCTCCCAGTTTGTAAGCCCGCCAAACCAACTGCTGCACTGTAGGGTCTGGTCATATCCACCCATCCATCCAGTTACTTAGCCGCACAAACTATTCAATCGAAATTTAGCATGGATTCTAGAAATTCTACAAAACTCCAGATTCCCATGTCTAGAACCGATCCATTTAAAACAAGTCTTTGTTGTTTGGTCTTCTTCTGTGGAACTTACTTCCGCCTGGGCTTAAATGCATCGAAGTTCAGAATCTTATAGTACACTTTTTTCCTACATATATTTTGAACCCTCCCAAACAGTCATTTTTTTTTTCTTTTTAATTCCCATCGCCCCCACTGGGATATAGGCCGCCGACAAGGTTCCTCTAGCAGTCTCTGTCCTGGGCCAGTCTCTCCAGCTGCTTCCATGTGTGGCCCATCTTCTTGGCATCTGCGTCCAGGTCACATCGCCATGTGTTCCTCGGCCGGCCTCTCTTCCTTCCTTTTTCCCTGGGGGTTCCACCTGAGGGTTTGTCTTGTGGTATTGGTGGCTGGCTTACACAGAGTGTGGCCTATCCACCTCCAGCGGCGCTGTTGGATATCAGCTCCCGCCGGCTTCTGTCTTGTCTGCTGCCATAGTTCTTCATTGCTGATCTTGTCAGGCCACCGCATGTGGAGGATTCGTATCAAATAGTCATATGGATATACAGTATAATTCATGTTACCAATACTAATCCACATGTATACTATATTATCACTAACATACAGTTTTCTATTTTCCCAAACTGGTTGTTGCTGTTTACAAGTACTATTGTTCCGAGAAAATTTGCTACTGTTGATGACTACACACACGACATCAGTGCATGCAAATGTCAGTATGCAAAACATGCATAATGTACTCGTGCAGCGCGTGTGTATGGGCCAGCGTACTGCTCATGTGTAACTTGGAGGGGAGGGGGTGGTGAAGGCAGGTGGAGAGGTGGATAAAAGAGTTACTTTTTTCACCTTTTCTTAAGTTTGGCTTACTCCTTTTTTCCCCCTTAAACGCATCTTTGAACCCCCCCCCCCCCCTCCCCGCCCTGAACAACAACATCATCTTCTATTCCCCACTGCCTTTAAAACCTATCTCGCTATATGAACAAGAATATAGAAGTGTACCTGAAGATGAATGCCTCATGAATCACTGTTTTGTTTTACCCTCTCCCCCCCCAAGGAAAATCACATACTACGTAGACGTAGTATGTGTGTGGTTGTGTGTGTGTGTGTGTGTGTGTGTGTGTGTGTGTGTGTGTGTGTGTGTGTGTGTGTGTGTGTGTGTGTGTGTGAGAGAGAGAGAGAGAGAGAGAGAGAGAGTTTAGTGTGCATGTATCTTTCCTTTTATGCTAATATGAATCATCACTCTCCTGGTTATAATCAGTTCTACAATGTGTAATAGTGTTCGTGTGTTAGTGTCCTTAGTTTCTGAAGGGATAAGGACCAGACTGGGGGGGGGGGAAAGCATCTTCTTGCTTATCTGTTACCATTGGCAATAAAGATAATTAACCAATCAAACAATTAATCTATCAAACTGTCAGTCTGTCAATCTCTCTGTCCGTCTGTCTGTCTAACGAGAGAGTCAATCTATCCATCTGTCTATTTGTCGGTCTATCTATCTATCTACTGACTGACAGAGAGAGAGAGAGAGAGAGAGAGAGAGAGAGAGAGAGAGAGAGAGAGAGAGAGAGAGAGAGAGAGAGAGAGAGAGAGAGAGAGTTTAGTGCGCATGTATCTTTCCTTTTATACTAATATGAATCATCACTCTTCTTGTTATAATCAGTTCGACATTGTATGATAGAGTTCGTGTGCTGGTATCCTTAGTTCTATCTATCTACCTATCTGTCTGTCTGTCTGTCAATCTATCTAGCTACTGACTGAGAGAGAGAGAGAGAGAGAGAGAGAGAGAGAGGAGAGAGAGAGAGAGAGAGAGAGAGAGAGAGAGAGAGAGAGAGAGAGAGAGAGAGAGAGCATCAGCGACAGTGGCAGAGATTTGTAAATTAATATTGCTGAGGGTGATGGGAAAAGCTCACGTAAACGCAATTTCAGTGAAAGACAGCCAAAGGGCGAGAGAGAGAGAGAGAGAGAGAGAGAGAGAGAGAGAGAGAGAGAGAGGGAGGGAGGGAGGGGAGGGAGAGAGATCTACACTCACTGCACATTGCCGCTGGCTGCAAGTAGGCAGTAAAAGGGGGAGCACTAGAGTGTGCAGAAAAAAAGCACACCGATAAGTATAAATGCAAAGTCTCACTGTCTTCACACACACACACACACACACACACACACACACACACACACACACACACACAGCGAGAGAGAGGGGGGAGGAGAGGGAGGCAAAAGCAAGGTAGTGAGGGGAGGGTGACCAAGAGAGAGAGAGAGAGAGAGAGAGAGAGAGAGAGAGAGAGAGAGTGTGTGTGTGTGTGTGTGTGTGTGAGTGAGTGGGTGTGTGTGTGGGTGTGGTGGGGGGGGGGGGGGGGGGGGCGTGCGTGCGTGCGTGTGTGTGTGTGTGTGTGTGTGTGTGTGTGTGTGTGTGTGTGTGTGTTTAAGAGAGCAAGAGAGACAGACAGACAGAGAGGGAAAGATATACTGGGAGACAGACAGACAGAATATGAATGAATGAATGATTCCTTACATTTAAAGCTTTTAAAACGCCAATTACTAACAGAAATTTGGAGGTGATGGGGTGGGAATGTTTGTTGATAAAAAAAAAAAAAAAAATTCAACTATTACTCAACCGAACCTCTCAACGACTATTAAAAGAAAAAACAACCTCGCGATATGGAATTTCAAAACACGGAAGCAAGGATTGAAAAATACAACACATCGAACAAAATTAGTCGTTGTTGTTTTCAAATCCCTGTTTTTTTGTGTGTGTGTGTGTGTTTGTTTGTTTGTTTTAAATCATGAATCACAGGTGCAAGCACGGTGCACTCACTTGCGATGAGTCGCCAAGATTTGGACTGTTCACTAATGCTGGAGTCCTCTATCATGTCCTCCCAAGAAGTACGGGATAACACTGTCTATTTTCCTTGCTGATTCCCGCAAACATTTGAGCATTTGGCATCCATGGATTGCTTGGGCCAACCAACCGTTTCTGAACGATTAAATCCAAACAAACCTTCCGAAACATCACTGTTATTTAAATCCCGAGGGAGACTGCGTGAAGGGGAGAGAGAGAGAGAGAGAGAGAGAGAGAGAGAGAGAGAGAGAGAGAGAGAGGGGGGGGGGGGGGAGGGAGAGAGACAGACAGACAGAGAGGGATAGAGAAAATCAGAGAGAGAGAGAGAGAAATAGAGCAAATAGACAGACAGACAGACAGACAGGCATTAGACGGAGAGGGAGAGAGAGAAGGGCAGAGAGAGCGCTGGTGTCAGAAGATGGCAGTAGTGCGCAAGCTGCACACACACACACACACACACACACACGCACACACACACACACACACACAGAGGAAGGGAAGGAGGGAGGGAAGGAAGGGGAAGGGAGTAGCGGGGTGGATGTGGGGGTACGGCGGGAGACCAGGCCGGTAGAACGAACAATCAGATCAGTCACGGATTGCGTGCAGGGGTAAGTAACTCCACACAGCGTGAAATCAGAGAAGTCCCGCACTCCCCGGCGTGACAGCCGAGACAGCCTGATGACGACGCATACACTCTCTCTCCACCCACCAAAAGGGGCAGTTAAGGTTGGGAGAGAGAACGGGGGGATGGGGGGGGGGGGGGGGGGGGGGGGGGGGGGGGGGGGGGGGGGGGGGGGCAAACTGTATTTTGTGTTTCATCCAGAGACCATCGGTTACAGTAGTTACTATTCAGTCCACTTACCCCGAGTCGAAATCTTACAATGTGATATCTGTGCCATGTATTGGTGTAAAGACTTATCTTTCCGGCAGGAAAATGTGCTTAAAAGAGTAATCCCGATATATATTTACACAATTTCATTCTCGTTAAGTCTTTCGAGTCCTAGAGAAATACCGAACAAAAAGCATCACAATCACGGCATGGCAGATGCTCAGAGGAAAACAAAGGAAGACAATTACACAGACGAATCAAAGGGAATCAAATCCTCATAACACCATGCAGCAGGGTTGACTGGATTTGCAATGCCGTTACAAAACTGATGAAAAAGGATACGAGTTACCGTAACGTCGTAACTGTGTTCCAAAGAAGTTCTGTGCATCTGTCATTACTCAATAGTAAAGGAAATTAAGATAGCTTGCAACAAGACTCGTTGCACATACAATACAGACGGACAGACAGACAGACAGACAGACAGACAGAGAGATGGGGTAAGGGAGAGAGAGACAGAGGGGGTGGTCTTTAGATGGAGAAATATCACTGTATGCATCCATGCTCATGTATGCCCATGCAGCACGCAACGTATGACACTGACAGACTACAGTCAGCAATGCCTGGATAACACTGACAAGACTGTAATAATGCAAATGGATGGGAGCATAAGCACCGAACTTTTGTGTAAGTGTGTCATTTAAGAGAGAGAGACGGCAAAACCAGAGGCAGCAGCTCACAATGGCAGAGAGAGAGAGAGAGACAGACAGACAGACAGAAGAAAGAGACAGGCAGACAGACAGACAGACAAACAGACAGGCAGGTAGACAGACAAGA
>JADBJO010000025.1:1391473-1393973 GCA_016801955.1 Conus betulinus
TGGCCAAGCAAATGAAGACGTGTTGGCGAACTGCGTTTCAAAACCAGGTATACCGGTTATCACCCCTCCATTGCCAAGACAATGTGGTGACTATCTATACCATCAACACACTTAAAAATCACTGCCATTACTATTCTCACCAGATTGCAAGAGAGTATCCCCCCCCCCTCCCTCCATCTGTGTGTGCAAATAAGAGGTAACAGATTAAAGAGCGCCGTTGTGCTTGAATGAGTGGGTGAGAGAGACAGGATGGGACAAACACAGATTACAAGAGAGTATCCCCCCCCCCCCTCCCTCCATCTGTGTGCAAATAAGAGGTAACAGATTAAAGAGCGCCGTTGTGCTTGAATGAGTGGTGAGAGAGACGGGATGGGACAAACACAGCGGCAGTGTGTGTGTGTGTGTGTGTGTGTGTGTGTGTGTGTGTGACAGTGTGTCGGTATGTATGTGTGTTTGTGTGTGCGCGCGCGCGCGTGTGTGTGTGTGTGCGTGCGTGTGCGTGTGTGTGTGTGTGAGTAAGACACACGCACACACAGAGAGAGAGAGAGAGAGAGAGAGAGAGGAGGGATGGCGAGAGGCATGTTGCTGTCCGACGTCAGACCTGTTCTGTGTCCGTGTCATCAAGCAGCCAACAATCCAGAGCAGAATCAAAAACAGTTTCCATTTCCCCTATCCATCTCTTCTAACCTACATCACCACCCCTGTTCTTCAGGCCCAGCACAGATCACCTCATTATACTGAGCCATCCAACGCCTCATTCACTTGCAAAACTTCAAAGACCCCCAACATTTAAGGAGGCTGGAGAGTGGGATCTAAATTCTCCTATCTTCCTGTTAAAACAAATATGCACGCAGTGCATTCGAGTAAACATGGCCCCCTATTGAACAATCGCTTACGGAAGGAAATACCACTAACCTTGATGTTTACAGCTCACAGACACTGTTTGTTCTCATTGTCACAGATATTGTTTACTCTCAGTTTCTTCCTCTTCGCTTTTAAACGACCCCGCGAACAGTGGAACCCTTTTACACTAATTTGGAAAATGTCATTTTTAAAGTGGTTCTTGTTCTTGTTCTTGTGGTTGCTGTTCTCGTTGTTGTTGCTGTTGTTGTTGAGTGGCGTTTCTGTATCCGCATGACATCGGCCAACTACGACAGAAAAGGAGAGGTGGCATCGCTTGGCGGTAGGCGTGCTGAGAATTCATACGGTTGACTTCGGTCACAAACTTAAGTTTTGAAAACAGAATCAGTAGTCACTGGGCGGGGGTGAGGGGGGGGGGGGGGGTGAGGGGAGGTGGGGGGGGGACGGTTCTAGCAAAGTTTGCCAGAGGTCTGAGATCACGGCCCACGGTCGTCCATGGAAGCGTATTAGCTTTTAAAATGCCACAGTTACTTCTTCGTTTCACGAAATCACCAACAAAGCTGATAGGTAGTAATTATGGCTCACGATCTTGCGTCATAATCATTCGGTTTTTTTTTTTTTTTTTTTTTTTTTCCCCTTGCTTTTCGGCCTAATCTGGCGGTCAGACATGATCACAATGAAAGCAGTTACGTCTCTTGATAGCAGATAATCATAATTCATTTAAAAAAAACAAAACAAAACAAACAAAAAAAAAAAAAACATGACTCACGAAAACAATTATGGAGGTAGATAATTATTATCTATGAAATCAGAGAAGTGAGCGTCATCAGCTACAGACAACCACGACTCACGAAACAAATAATTAAGACTCATGAAAACATGTACAGACGATTCATGAAAAGACATCTGATCACGAAATGCCAAACAGATGACGATGACCAACGAAAACGGACAACTACGAGTCACGTGTGCACGCACAAATGTCACTGGCGTCACTGCACGAGCTGCAACATTTCAAATACTGCCTCTCGGAGCTGCCTGGCTGACTTTGGAGTGCCCGGATGGCTCTCAGTGGAATAAAAAGCATCTAGCTCACAGTCACAGGTTGTGGGTTCAAACCACGCTGGCACCCAAAATAAAAGATGGCCGCTTTCACTGCTCAGCTTGATGTGTTGTGGGTAGCGGTGGGGTAAGATATCCCCCATTCCCCCACTCTCCAGGGATGGTTGGTTATCCCCCGTCTGCCACATTACATTTGGCCTCAAAATGCAGTAACTAACCACCTGACTGGCTCAGTGGTAGAGCACCGAGTCCGCAGTCAGATGTTGCGAGTTCGAATTCGAGCTGGCGTCCAGCAATTAAAAAAAAAAAAAAAAAAAAAAAAAAGACCATTTTTCGCCACCTTTCTAAACGTTGTCAGTCTAATGGTGGTATTTTTTTTAGACAATTTGTTTTTTCTCTCGTCGCGAAGGGAACATTTTGGGCTATCGATAAATTACGAATGTACTGTACTGGGTGAGGTAGCTAGATGTCAGTCTGTGGATGGGTCCTTGATCCAAGACATCGCTATTTTTTTTTTTCAAATAATATTTTTTTCTTTCCTTCGTCAGCCAAGTACCTTAAATGCAAATTCCACGTC
>JADBJO010000025.1:1403973-1406473 GCA_016801955.1 Conus betulinus
AAACGAAGAACCGAGTGGCCACTTATCTTCTCGAATCCGGCGCAAGATGCTGGTTGATTGTGACATCTGAAGTGGGCATATGTCTTGGAAATTCACTCGTCTGTTTCGTATTGGGTGTCTAATAAGCGTTAATTTGCACTTTGTTTAGTGTGTTCATTTAGTTCTTAATGTCAGGCTACTGAGTTCAAGTGACCAAAACTTTTATCATACAATAATGCCAAAAGCCTTGATGTTTCGGTGAGCATGAAATACATACAATGTTGCTTAAAGGAAGGCGAAAAACAACAACAACAACAAAAAACAACAAACCACTACCAACATTCATGTATCACTGAACAAGAGACGTAGCTTGTGTGAGAGAGAGAGAGAGAGAGAGAGAGAGAGAGAGAGAGAGAGAGAGAGAGAGAGAGAGAGAGAGAGTGAGAAAATACCCCTCCCTTGGGTCCTCATCCCCCATTTCTCTCCCCCCCCCCCCCCCCACACACACACACACACACACACTCCCCCTACCCCCGCCCAAACGTTTACATACATTTTATTTCCTTCTTCACTTTCCAAAGGGGGGGGGGGGGGGGGGGGGGGCTTTCCACAACAACATTCTTTCTTCCTGTTCCCAGGATTATCTTCCGCAGGTCGCTTTGGAGGTCGCTGGACTATGACTTTTCCCACGGCGAAGAGTACACACTATTACTTTAATCAGGGTTTCCCCCTCCTCCAGGGTATCCGAAAGGGCAGTGTTCACAGCGACTACTTGGTCACCTCACACGATACCCACCATCCAGCCCACGCGTCTCACCAGGCCCCTCTTCTGCTCCCTCTACCCCCCCCCCCCCCCCCCCCCCCCCCCACCCCCCCCCCCCCTCATTTGAACTTTCAATTACGGCTGTTACTCAAAAAAAAAAACAGCAACAAAAAAACAGTTTGATGAATACCAAAACAGCACACCGGCTTTGGTTTTATTTGATTTCAGTCTACTTTATTTCATTTTCATCTTCAGAAAACTGCGACCCTGAATGCAATACATACTTGTACAAATTGTGCTCCTACGCTTTGTTAATTCTGACACTGATAGAGGAGCACGTGGGATCACTGATTCACAGCAATGGTAGAACTGCTGTGAGTTACGCAATGTCTGTTTTCATAACTGGACGCACCGCCACACACGCGTACAAGCAACAGGCACGGTGAATGAGAAACTGTCAGTAACACCAAACTTTTTTTTTTTTTTTTGTTCTGAAGCAAAACTTCGCACTGACCTAACAGAACAAAACTGTAATAAACAACAACCAGTCAAAGCAAAAAAAACCGTTACAACTGTGTGTATGTAGAGACTATTTCGATTCAGAAACTAACCAAAGATAGTACGCCTTCAACTGTGCGTTATCTTTGAACAGACATGGCTGTTTTTTAGATAGTAGATAAGTTTCTAGAAAATCTTCTGCTCCTTCCACGTCACATCCCTAACGAAAAAACACACACACACACACACACACACACACACACACACACACACCTCAGATTGAATCGATCAACCAACAAACTGTTATCACAAATCATTTACTAACGTTGCGAACACTATCACCAGCTGAACGCTTTGTGGCGCTCATCTGGTTTTAGACACACACACCCCCCCCCCTCCCCCCCCCCCCCCCCCCCCCTCCCAAACGCACGGATAGGAGGAAGGGGTGGGGGAGAGCAGAGAGACCGCGGCCGCGACGACGAGGACTGGGATGGACCCCAGGATCAATATGCTGTCGCCTCGGGGAGTGAGTGACAACGTCGGCAAACATCACCCACAGCAGCCAGAAGCACGCTTCCTTGACCCCTTGTCAAGAGTGAACATGTAACTCATCTCCCCCTCCCCCATTCTGAACTGGGAAGACCGGATCATCCTTAGCTGGCTGCTACAGTCGTAGCTCTTCCCGACCAGGGTTGACTGACTGACAATCAGGGGGCTGAAGGCGTGTCGTTTGTCTTACCACACTTCATGACGGGTTATCTCAGAAGAAGAAGATCGATGGCTTACTGTGCCTGGAGTCTTAGACACGAAGACTGGGTATACTTTCTTTTTTTTTTTTTTGTCAGGTCAGGTCATGCGTACGCGCTGAGAAAATGGTGTGTGTGTCTTTTGCGAAGAGGAGTCACTCTAAACAAAAACAAACAAACAACAAAAGAAAAAAAAAAGAGAGAAAACAAAACGAACCACTAAAATTCAACCAAATTGCTTTGATGAAAACGATTTCTATTAATCTCTCTCTCTCTCTCTCTCTCTGAGGGTAGGCGCGCGCGCATGTGTGTAAATGAGTGTGTGTATGCGAGTGTGTGTGTGTGTGTGTGTGTGTGTGTGTGTGTGTGTGTGTGTGTGTGTGTGTGTGCGCGCGCGCGCGCGCGCGTGCGCGCAAGTCACAGTCCATGAATTCGGTGCCATTATTTTCTGTCTGCAACAACAATTCGACAAAACCTTGATAAATACGTGCATCTCTTTTTGCAACTCGCGCTG
>JADBJO010000025.1:1416473-1423973 GCA_016801955.1 Conus betulinus
AAAAGCCGGAAAATGATCTGAAATTGTAGAAGACTTCATAATGTATCTCTCTTTTTCCCATTGTTTGCTACAAACCAGTTGAGGATTTTGTTCCGTATCCAATGACTCCTTGAACAATTAGTATGAAGGAAGTAGAACGGTACCTCCCAATACGGCATAGCACAATAACCCCCCACCACCACCACCACCACCGACCCCTCCCCCCCCCCCCCCCCCCCCCCTTCTACGGCCGTCCCTGGCAAAGCAAAGCAAAGCAAAACAAAGCAAAACAAAGAGAATCAATGAACACAACACCACACAGTGTTTATGCAACAAGAAAGGGCACTGCAGTGCAGCAAAGTCAATACAATAAGCAGCGAAACAATAAACCTCGACGTCATCGAGGCAACGTCAAAGACACAATAACGAAAACAACAATTTCCATCCGTGCCCCTTCCATACAAAGCCAAGACGACAACATTACTGGGTGGACAGCACACGTCAGCTTTTACCAAACCACCGTGCGGGACAACCTCCATCCCCCCTCTCACTCGTCCATCCTCCTGCACTCTCCTCTGTCCCCCCCCCGCTCTCCCCCCCCCCCCCCCCCCCCCACCCAAACACACCCACACACACACCACCCCACGCGTTCTCTCTTCTCTGCAACCTTTGTCTGCCCGGGTTGGACTTCCCTTTCCACCCCCTGTCCACCAAAGCCGTCAACGACAGAGGCGCGCGCCGCTTTTATTTTTGTGTGTCGGGTCGCGTGCGTCGCACGTGCGGTTCGCCGGTCGATACACAGGCGCTAATCACATTGCTGAGTCCGCTTGTCAGGAGGGGGTGAGGGGCTGTTGTGTCTGTCGAGTTCGTTTTCTTTTGTGTGACTGGACCACAGAAGTGTACGAGGTGTGTGGGTGGGCCTCTCTCTCTCTCTCTCTCTCTCTCTCTCTCTCTCTCTCAAAAATGTCTTCTGTGAAGTGAATGCAGTAAGCATAAAACAAGACAAGGGTTTTCCACAAAAAGATTAATTTGCTTTACAGTTGTCGTTGTGTCTGTGTGAGTGCTTCCGTGCATGCATGCATACGTGTGCGTGCACGCAGGTGCTTGTGTGTGTGTGTGTGTGTGTGTGTGTGTGTGTGTGTGTGTGTGTGTGTGTGTGTGTGTGACAGACAGAGAGAGAAAGAGAGAGAGGAGATGATGATGATGGTGATGATGTTCATCCACTTAATGGATGCGTTTTCTGAGAGTGTTGCTCAAATTTTCCTGACCAACACTGCAGGTGTGCCTGTATCTCTCGGGCCTGGTTGACGCCGGGATATATTATGAAAGGAAGCGTAGAGTACAGCCCTGTCATGTAGTCTCAGACCGAAATGGAAATCCGTAGCATCATCTTAATCATCATCATCCTCATTCTCATCGATCAGCATAAAAAAAAAAATGTCTCAAATTCTGTGGCCCTTCATGCCCTGCTCTCATGGTGACCTCAGTTTCGATGTCCTCTCCACGTCTGTGGCCTTGGTTTGGTTCCGTCGGGTCACCGGTATCGGCGAGTCCATGGGGGCTGTCGTTGGACGGACGTGGTGGCGCCCTCCCGAGGGAGAGCTCACTCACGCCGGCTCCGCGACTAAGCAATTATTGTCGTCAGTAGGGGGCTTAGTAGGTGGTGTCCTGCGTATGTTAGATCAGAACAGGCGCCACTGAACATCACCGAAGTGACTCGGCAGCACGGCGGCGGGGCCGACCGGGCTGTGGCTGTGGACAGGGGTGGTCGGAATGAGCGGCGTGGGTGCACTGCCTCTGAGGTGGCGCAGAGATGGGGACAGCAAAAAAAAAAAAAAAAAAAACAAAACAACAACAACAACAACAACAAAAACACACACACACACAGAAAGAAACAGAATACACAGAAGAACCTTTGACACAAAGTATTTAAGAGATACTAACGGGCTTTATTTGTTTGCTTTCATACCTGACTTTGCCCAGGCCAATATCCCCCGCCCAGTCATTACATTCCGACCCCACTCCCTTCTCTCCCTCTCTCTCCAACCACAACACACTGCCAAAGATTACACTGATGCTAAGTGGAAAGGGAAAGGGAAGAAATGGGAGGGTGGGGTGGGGAGGTAACCCACGACTCGCCAACAGAATATCATTAAAGGGATGGGGAGAAGAGGAGGGGGGGCGGGGGAGGGCGATAGCTGGACAGCTGTCTAAAGCTTCCAACATGTGAGAACACTGTCAGTTTGAATGCTAACGACTTCTGAAACTGAATAAAAATCTGTTCTGTTTGTTAGATGATGACGTTTGTGACCCATCAGTTTCTTTTGTGGTAATATCCTAGGCAGCAGCGATCCATGATTGAGAGAGAGAGAGAGAGAGAGAGAGAGAGAGAGAGAGAGAGAGAGAGAGAGGGGGGGGGGGGGGCAGACAGACAGACAGACAGACAGAAAGAGGAATTCAGTTGAGTCTCATTCAGATAACTTACTAAACGAAAGTGAGGTGTGTAGAGACATCATGTGCCAGCCCTGTACACACAAAGCGATGCCATCCACAAAAAGTGGAGGCCTATGGAGAAGTTTGTGATTCGTCACGTGACAGTCTGAACAAAAAATAGCGCAGCACGGGGGGAATAGTTGGTCTGAAACACCAATGTCGTCTGCCGTGACCCGGTGGTTCACTGTTATTAATTGATGCGAATTACCCTAATTGGCAGTGAGCGGAACGCTTAGTCAGTTCGCGGCTGACCTGCCGAAGACACTGATGACCACGTACACTTAATGGCAGGCCAGCGCATGAAGCCCTTCTGATGCCAATCTGTTAACGAAAAATCCCTTTGTATTAACACTTTAAAGAGAGAAAAGCACACACACACGCACGCGCACGCGCACACACACACACACATGTGTATATATATATATATATATATATATATATATATATATATATATATATATATATATATATATATAATAAAGCCAGAGAACAAAAACTGTAAGAGTTAAGAAAGATAGGTATTGCTTCGCCTTTGGGAATGTTGACTTGCGTGCAAGTAGGTTAAGGACGAAAAATCAACTAAACCGGGCGCCGCACTGGCTAAAATGACTCCAAAGTGGTGAGTGTTTTATTTCGTTTCCCTCTTCTTTTTTTTTTCTATTTTACTTACACATACTTGTTGGAACTACGCGATTCGCTGAATTCTGTAAGATTCCTAGCGATTGGTATACTGATGAGACTGTCTTTCACCCTGTTGGCGCCCCGAGCTAGCTTGACGAACGAACACACTGTCAGTATAACCTGTCACCAAGGTAACTTCTTTCTTTGAGTGTTCACCTTCATCGGGTTGAAGATTCTGACATTTTTGTGTGTATGACCGTTTTTTTTTTTATCCCGCCATTAAGGCAGCCATACTCCAACTTCGGGGAAGTGCGTGCTATGTGTAACGTGTCATCCATACCAACGGCCCAACTGGCCTTCTCTTCCGAAAGTTGGTGATGGGATTTTACGTGTGTGTGCAAGATGTTATGCGTGCGTTTACACATGAAACCTCGGTTTACAGTCTCATTCGAAGACTGTATGGGAATGGAGTCAGAACCAATGATAACTCCGTGGGAAAAATCCCCCTGTTCCGAAATTCGAACCCGCAACCTCAGAACCACGAGTCCCGGCGCTCTACCAACTGAGCTATTCCGGCCCCCCCCCCCCCCCCCCCCCCCCCCCCCCCCCCCCCCCCCCCCCCCACATGAAACGTGGCCAGTTCCCCGCCGCCACGTGAAACGTGCCACCGGTTTCTACGACCTCTCTACCCTTCTGTCCCATACCCTGCTTTCTTTTCTTCAATTTATTTCTGACTATTTTACTCCCCATCATCCCACCCCACCCCCCACCCCACCCCCCACCCCTCCTCCCATCCCTTCCTGTGCCTTTCAAACGCGAGCGGTCCATGGTAGTGTGTGGGAAGAGATTCGTTATTTTCCCGGAGGAGAAGAATCCGTGGTTTTCCTAGTCAAGCGCATCCAGGCAACAGACCTTCAAAACATTCCGCTGTGGTATATCTCTCGAGGGCTTTTCCCCATGCGTTTCCATGGTCATTAGATGACAAGACTTCGAACTATCCCCCTCCCCCCCGCCCCTCCCTCGCCAGCCCTGTGTGCTTTGAGAGTTTAGGCGTGCTACTACTACAACTAACTGCCACTAGCCGCTGACCTTATGTGACCCTGGTCATTAGGTCTGAAGATGGTCTTTGATAAACACTACTCGGCTTGTCCACCCCTTTTATTTGCATTGTTCGTTGTAGAACTGCTCAGCAAAAAGGATAATTTAAGGATAACCTCTTCGTCGGCCCGCCCTCCTCCTACTCAATCCCCCCCCCCCGCCCCCCCCCCCCCCCCCCTCCCTCCGTTCCACTCCTCACTCATCCTCAACTCTGAAGAAGGGTTGGGTGACAAAATGCATCAGTAAGAGTATTCTTCTTCCTCTCTGACGTAAAAGGTTCCATTCAAAAAAAAATGCATCTTCACAAGCAAAAAAAAACAACAAACAAACAAACAAACAAAAAAAAAAACATACACACACATTCTGTCAATAATACGAATATCTGATGTATAAATACAATGTACGCTGGGTACGAAAAGTAAAACCAGAACACAAGCTAGGCATCCATAATCTTATTTCATTACCCTGAATATACTCATCTAACGAAATTTCGTTCATTCACTCCCCCCTCATCGCCCTCCTCTCTCTCTCTCTCTCTCTCTCTCTCTCTCTGATTTCTTGCTGTTATATACACCATTCACTGACACTCCTTCTTCGCCAGAAAGCTAGATCCATAAAATTATAGCAGCAGCACAACAACACAACACAACAACACATTTCCATTTCTTTCTGCTAGATTTGTTTTCTAACTGAATCCCTTCCTGCTGCTCCAACATTTGTAAGAGGAAGGTGTGTGCGTGTGTGTGTGTGTGTGTGTGTGTGTGTGTGTGTGTGTGTGTGTGTGTGTGTGTGTGTGTGTGTGTGTGTGTGTGTGTGTGTGTGTGTGTGTGTGTGTGTGCAGGCGCGCGGGCGCGTGTAACTGATTTCTTGATTTTTTTTTTATTCACACCAATTGTTTTCCTACTCGATTTTTTTTCTTCAATCATTTTTCATTCTCTGTTACGTTGCTTTTCTTTCTAGCGAGTAAATAATATGTCATTAGTGTTGCAAACGGATCCCTTTCCTCAGTCGCTTCCTGCACGGACACCACACTTAACGGAAAACCACGTCAAGCCGTGTCGTCGAGTCCTTCCTTGTCTGTTCATGCATGCACGTGACACTTGTCAAACATGACTAACAGTTTCCTGCTAGAGTCGTGAAAGCGTGAAAGCGTCTTTCTGCTCACTTGCATCATTTTGCAACTTTTGTTTTTCCTGTACCTCTACTTTGTATATCCGTGAATATTTGGGAATCTAGAACATACCCCCCCCCCCCCCCCCCCCGCCGCGCGCACGCACGCACGCACGCATGCACGCGCGCGCGCACACACACACACACACACACAACGAGTAAAAGCAGAGGAGAGCAAAGTGCAGGCTAAAGTTCCTTTTCTGACGATGGAAATAACTTCTACAGATGTGCACACACAAGTCAGTTTGAACAGCGAAGGACGTTTGTTTTATTTAAGCTTAACATCTCAGACGTGCGTCTTGGTGCTTGACGACAAACAACAAAATGCACATCGCTTCCTTGGCAGTTTTGGTATGTATACTTTAAATGCCTGTCTCAGGTAAGATTCTTTTTTTTTAATTTTTAACAGCTTTCAATTAGAACGTTACAGAAATATCTTTACAGATTGAACTTTTTCACCGGTTTCCACATGTACGTAATCATGGACACTTCCAACACCTTGACCTGATCAAACGAAGGCAAATCCATACATATTCAAACGCGATTAGATGTCACCCGGTTTTTCTCTCATCTTGAGAGATTTTTGCCATATGTGACCGATGTCAATCCTACCGTTAAGGTGGCCACCGTCCGTCTTTGGAGATGTCTTGCATCTAAATCGTATAATATGCCATATGCTTTACAGTTTACCGAGAATCATACCAGTATGTGTGTGGCAACTTTTTGCGACTATCGCGAATGCACTTGATGGCAGAGTTTGTATAATGTAGACAGCAACTAGGTGGGTCAGTAAGTAAGTGAACCAAAGGAGCTGTTATTCAACATGCACAATCTTGTCAAGAGATCAGTCAAAAACGTGTCGGGTTCAACTGCTTGCACGCGGCAGTAAAGCTCAAGCGCAACGAGAAAAACATACCTACATTATATCATATTGGGTATCACATACCTACATGACTGTATACATGAAGCACTGTCATTGTATTACCATTATATGACTGTTTTAACATCCCATGTCTAACCTGACTTACGGGGCTATTTTTTTTTTTTTTAAAGAGAGACCACTTTTTAGTGTCATAATGTGCCTGGAGGTATGGGGTCTTCTCTGAAAGAAAAACCCCTTTTCGGTGTCATGTATCACTTGACTTAAGAGATCTCTGTCGAATCTTCTTGGAAAGAGATGCATTTTTTTTTTTTTTTTAGCATGATGTCTGACTTAGCTATAAGGATTTCCTCAAATCTATAAGGAAGAGAGATCCATAATTTTAAGTGTTATGTCTAGCTCAAAACTGACTCGTTCTTTTGAGAAGACAGACTCTGCTTCTCAGTGTCACGTATAAACGATTTACGGGGTCTATTCAGTTCTTTTCAGAAAACAAACGAACAAACACACATACCCAGACCTCCCTGTGCACCACCATGTCTAACTTTTGACATACAATACTGTTCCTGATGAGTCATGGCATTTCTTCAAAAACAAACACTATAGCATCAGCCCACAGGCTGCCACATGTCGCATTGCCTTGAGTGCACGTTCGAGCACAAATCGATCTGTTTGTGCACGTTCGATCGTCGACAGATTAGGACATTGATTTATTAATACACACTTCAGCGGTACTGTCTCGGTGTGTGCTGGTGCACAAACGTTTGTGCCACTTTTTTCTGTGTCAGAGTACACCGATTCATCTGCTTTATATGATCAAGTCAAAAATGAAGCATGCTTTCGAGCGCACAGGTGCGTGTGCACATACATACATACACGCACGCGCCTGCGCGCGTACACACACACATACACAGACACACACACACACACATGCACACACACAAACACACACACACACACACACACACACACACACACACACACACACACACACACACACATTTTTTTGCACACACAAATACTTAGCAGAGAGAGCAGAGAGAGAGAGAGAGAGAGAGAGAGAGAGAGAGAGAGATAGAGAGAGAGAGCGAGAGAGAGAGAGAGAGAGAGAGAGAGAGATAACGGCGTGTCTTACTCTTTCTAAAGGCATAATTACCATTTTGAAACAAAAACGGCGTATCTTTTCCATCACGTACACAAACATGATTACTTCTTAAAATCGAAATTATTTATTTATTATCGAAATTTTTTTTTTTTTT
>JADBJO010000025.1:1433973-1436473 GCA_016801955.1 Conus betulinus
AACTTTCTTCTACTGCGCTTCACTTCATCTTACCTTTCCAGCGGCACTGAAATGAAACATAGCAGCCGGGGCAGGAGGGGAGGGAAACGCGGAAGTACAGGGGACAGGATGGATGCGCAGAGGGGTGGGACGGTCATGGAGATCGAAGAGGCGAGAGAAAGAATCGATGGAACTGTCTTGTGCTAAAACCAGGCTGAACACGGACGGGGGGGAAGTCCCCCCCCCCCCCCCCCCCACACACACACACACACATGAGAAAATGCTACCAGGAAGTCTGGTCTATGTACGATGCAATCTCTCTCTCTGGAAAACGTGTTATGAGGTAGGAGAGGGGAGGTGCATGAAAGAGAGGGGAAAAAAAGGAAGAAAAAAAAAGAGAGAGAGAGTGAGAGCGAGAGAGACAGAGAGAGAGAGAGAGAGAGAGAGAGAGAGAGAGAGAGAGAGAGAGAGAGAGAGAGAGAGAGAGAGAGAGAGAGAGAGATGGACGAACAGGCAAATCAGATTACAGGCAGCTTTGGTGTGGAAGACGGCAGGATTGGTGCAGACACAGGAAGTGATCAGAAAAAAAAAAAAAAAAAAATGCAAGCTAGCAAAGCCCTCATTTACATCACTATTGCCCATCTGGATCAGCTGCAAGTGATCTCCCTTTCCATTTTATGATAAGACAGGGCACACGCATGTACATGCGTGAACGCGCGCGCGCACTACCACCTACGTACGCCATACACATGCACACGCATACG
Organism: Conus betulinus; assembly: GCA_016801955.1. Classification (NCBI taxonomy): domain Eukaryota; kingdom Metazoa; phylum Mollusca; class Gastropoda; order Neogastropoda; family Conidae; genus Conus; species Conus betulinus. The sequence continues at coordinate 1,434,717 of JADBJO010000025.1, forward strand.
AATGCACACGCGTGCGCGCGCATACAGACACGCGCAAGCGCGCGCGCACACACACACACATGTACAGATTCGTAAAGAGGGAGACAGATCACCGACTCCAAGATCCTGTGCGTTCAAACCACACACAGTTGGTGATTGTGTGCGCGCGCGCGCGCGCGCTCGCTCGCTCGCTCACGAGAGAGAGAGAGAGGGGAGAGAGAGAGAGGGAGAGAGAGAGAGAGAGAGAGAGTGTGTGTGTGTGTGTGTGTGTGTGTGGTGTGTGTGTGGTGTGTGTGTGTGTGTGCGCGCGCGCGCGCGCGCGCGCACGTTTCATATGTGTATGAACGCACGCACACAATCACACATTTATCCCAAGATCTGATCCTGAAAAAAGATTCGTTTTGTCTGCAACTGTTCATGATAATCATGGTATAAAAGCAGTAGTAATGCGCATTATGATGTATGACATGCTTTATCATTCGCGTACAAAACATATTTGTTGTTTGTTCACTTGTTTATATATATCTTTAACTGTTCAGTCCACCATTATCCTTGCCCAAACTGTCACATCTCAAATCATTTCTCCGTTGAAATCATACAGTCACTGTTGCCTTTGTCTCAGCTGTCACATCTCCGATCATTTCTCTGTAGGGAATATACAGTCAGTAGACCTTTGTCTCAACTGTCACATCTCCCATCATTTCTCAGTAGAGAATATACAGTCAGTAGACCTTTCTCAGCTGTTACATCTCCCCATCATTTCTCTGTAGAGAACATACAGTCAATAAACCTTTGTCTCAGCTGTCACATCTCCCATCATTTCTCTGTAGAGAACATACAGTCAATAAACCTTTGTCTCAACTGTCACATCTCCCATCATTTCTCTGTACAGAATCAGTCATCCTTCGTCTCAGCTGTCAAACCACACGAGAACACACAGTCATTGCTACCTTTGTCTCAACTGTCACATCTCACATCATTTTGTCCAGTGGAGATAATACAGTCCCTGTTACCCTTTGCCTGAAACCTTATATATTTCCCTGTTAACATACACATGTCTTGAAGACAGAAGATTATGAAAGATTCTGTCTTCAAGATGGATTAGGATGGTCCCCCACAGGCTGCTAGTGAAGGAGTTTAAATCTATATTTCCCTGATTTTTCATTTTCATTTTTTCACGGTCCCTCCCCACTCCCAGCCCCTGGTTTTTCCCCCAATCTTTGCCAAGTCATTAATGTCATGACGGAGGAATTGTTAGCCTGCACTTGTTTTTCCCCTCACTTGCAAATTGTTTCTCACACACAACACACACACACACACACACACACACACACACACACGCGCACACACACAACACACACACACACACACACACACACACACACACACACACAACACAACACACACATACAGAGAGAGAGAGAGAGAGAGAGAGAGAGAGAGAGAGAGAGAGAGAGAGAGAGGAGAGAGAGAGAGAGAGAGAGAGAGATTCATAAACAAATCATTCTGATCCATCTTCTCTAGCTGTGGTCTGGAAGGCACGGGCTGGTTTGATGGGGTCAGGCAGGTCCAATCCCAAGCCTCATTTCCATGGTTACTGCTGAGTGTGGGCGGACGGGCCAACCTTGCCCGCTCCTCGCCACAGGCGTGACCAACAGGAGACAAGAGACTTCGGGTTTGGTCACTACGACACTCCAAGTGATGCCCAGTGGAACGCCGAGCTTTGACTGCGGACAACCACCACCTCCCTTTTCTTCTGTGGGATGATGTGAAGAATA
>JADBJO010000025.1:1448973-1493973 GCA_016801955.1 Conus betulinus
TCTGGTTGCACATACTGTGCCTTTGGAGTAAATGCATGAGCACATAGTGTGCAAAAATAATCTGCAAACTGATGTTGCCCATATGAAGACCATACTAGCACATCACATATATTGACACCCCCAAACCTCCCCTCCCCCCCCAAAAAAAAAAAGTTGCATAAATATGCATATTTTTTTCATAAACAAATATATACAAAGGTACTTAACTAACTAAATATGGCGTCCATCATTTGCCAGCATTCCAACAACATATGTTGCACATAAGGACAAAACTAAGCTGAAGCATGCACACAACCCGCTGACTCTATTGTTAGTAATGGCTGCAACATATGGCAGTCTTGTGATTTTTGCCACCACTGTTCTGGCAAAACGCTAATGTGCTGAACACACACACACACACACACACACACACACACACACACACACACACACACACACACACTGTCGATTTCATGCTATTTGTGTGAAATTCCTTTGCTTCAAGTGAGGAAAATATCCTTGTGTGATGGATTTCTGTGCCAGTTCAATGGAACTGCTCTTTTAAAAAAAAAAACAGAAAAAGAAAGAGAAAGATGGAAACAAATAAAAGGAAACATGGTCTGATAAAGGATCTGGAACTTTACAAACGAGGTGAGCCTGGTCAAGAGGAAGCTACAGATGTTCCAGGAAGCAATAAATGTTCCAGAAAAACAGTATCTAAACAGAAAGTCTTTGAATTAATATGTATTGTTCAAGCCAAACATGGTTCCACGAAACATATATGACTGCTGACAAAATGCCAGTACACACACACACACACACACAAACCACACACATACACACAAACCAGGTAATCACATGACTAGTTAACTCACCACATTACACATCGGAGTAAAAATATTGCTATTGTGCTGTTTCCATCTGATATTATTATATTATTTATCTGATATAATTCTTAATAATGACAATGATGATGCAGAGAAGAACACAATGACAAGGATGATAGTGATGATGCTTAACTGCCTGGTTGTCCGCTTTCAAGCCATCCAAAGAATTTCACACACACACACACACACACACACACACACACACACACCTCCATCCACTTCACTCCCCTACCTCTCCCTAGCCCACTCCCCACAAACGTTCACCCATTACTGGTCTATTCTTTCCATACACTTCAACTGCTTCTTTTGTTGTGAATGGCACATTTTGCAGACATATATGCTTTTCTGTTCAAATAAAAAAAAACCCCATTCCCCTCAAAAAACGATAGATCTGCCACTTCAGAAACCCTTCTAGTCCTACACAATATTCTCACGCACTTCCTGACTTAGACACTGAGGTGTCAAATAGAGCGCATGTTATGCATTTAACGGGTTTGCATATTTGTAGTGCTGTGAAATCATCCAGGACTATTGCCGACAATTTACCTGTATATTGGGCAGATTTATGGGAGTAAAGTATGTACCAGTGAGAAGCCTCAACTGTTGTAAGTGTGTATGTGTGTGTGTGTGTGTGTGTGTGTGTGTGTGTGTGTGTGTGTGTGTGTGTGTGTGTGTGTGTGTGTGTGTGTGTGTGTGTGTGTGTGTGTGTGCATGCATGTGTGCGCACACGTAGAGAGAGAGAGAGACAGAGACAGAGACAGAGATGCATGTGTGTGTGTGCGCACATGCGCACACATGTATGTTTATGCATGCTCATATCTATACACATGCACATGTGGGTGAAAATATGTGTGCACTGTAAACACATGTCCATGTAAATGAGCATGTGTTGGGATTATGAACTTTTTAGTGAAGGCCAGGGTGCAGAAGGGAAACTGCAAAATTTCATCTAATTCTATTTCTTTTTCAACTTTAGTTCACTGAGGTTTTCTGTTTCATGAATATAATAATACCATTTCTCATTATTCATTCCAACTGATTCGATCTTTTTTTCAAAGTTTTGTTAGTTTGCATAATACAACCTGATTTTCTTCCCTTGCTAGCACAACCAAGGTTTAATCTGACAATAGATGAGTTTCAGTAAACTAGTCTGTTTTAAGAACAGAAGAACAAACTGAATCAAGTATTCCTAGCACATTTGTTGTCAGGGTAGATTTGTTGTCAGGTCAAGCGCTTTTATTGGCAAGCAATTTCATTGTCTGGGCAAATATACACGTCAGTTTTGGAACTTTGAGACTGTGGTTGCAGTGAATCGCTTACAGGAAGCACTTAAAAGCTGTAACCTAACGTTGATAAAAGCGCAAAAACACAGTGAGTTCAGGTACGCAAGCAGTGATTGTCTTTTAATCAGCTGTCTGACTGAAGTAACAAACAGATACTATAAGCAGTGTGCTTACACACTCAAGACAGCCAATCATCACTGAATCAGAAACCTTACTGAACAGATGTTAGAGATGGAAACTTATAAAAATTTCCTTTGAATAACAGACAACAATGTAAGATAAAGTAAGGTAATGGTGCTTATAGTCCAGCTGACCGCAAGAGCCATATCAGGGCTGTCACACGCTTAAGTCAACTCACAAGCAAAAAAAAACAATCATTCACAAAACCCTTTACACTTTACAATACACCCTCAGACAACAATATGACTGATTAATCTGTTTTCTAAACAAACAAACCAAAAAAACCGACAAACAAAAAAAAAAAAAATCCATCCATACCAACACACTGACAGATTGATGAATGTAATGATAACTAACGAGCCTTCTATTCTCCTCATGAACAAATCACCATCAGTATCTTCAAAAATCGCCTTCTGTTTCCTCCTTGAGATGGGCTTTTAATAAAAAGGATTCTTAATACTTTTTCAAAAATATGAATGTCAGAAATATGGGAAGCCTTCTACATTTCACAGCAAAAAGTCTATAATAAACCATGATCTACAAAAAAAAACACAAAATTTGCTGGGATTATTTTTTTTTTAACTTGTCTAACTCATTTTGCATACTGACATGCTTTTTTGTTTGACTGTGTGTTTCTTCCATCTTGTATTCTAATCCCTTTCATGTGCATTCCCCCCACATTGCTCATTTCAGTCCCCTTTACTCATCCACTTCCTGGCTCGTTCTGCAGCACGCACACACACACACACACACACACACACACACACACAGCATCGACACTCCACAGAGACCAATCAATATCAGATCAGCAACCCACCAGAAGAGACACTGCATTGCTGCTGAGCTACTTCAGTAATTTCAAACGTACCTGTTCTCAAATGTGCAGGACAATTCCTACTAAGCTTTCTTCTGATGAAAGTAACTGCTCAAGTGCAGAGCTATAACATTCTAATATCCAATATCAACTTTGAAAGTCATTCCATATTCAGAGATATATTACTTCTTTTTCTCAGAGAACAAACACTGTATTTCAAAGTATGACAATATTATATTACCCATGGAACAAAAGAAAATTTCTGTTGTTGTCCCCAAGAGCATATTTATGACAGGCTTTTTTTTTTCAACAATAATATTACCCATTGGAATACTTTGGACACATTTTCAGGCTTCACTGCTCACAAAAATACATTTCATCCTTTTTTTTCCCACATCTCCATTAAATTTGGGGAAAGTGCAGTGTGGAGGTGAAGGAATGGGGAAGTAGGTGGGTGGGAGTGGTGAAAGGCAGGGAGGTATGGTGAGGTAATGTTGCTAATATATCCCAGCCGACCGCAAAGGGCCATATCAGGGCTGTCACCACGTTAAAATCAAATATGGGCTCAAGGATTAACCCTCAACTGAAATCAAGGGGGTTCATTCTCAAAGGATATGATTCTCATGGTGGGGTGGCTGTAATCTGGGAGTATCATGTACAGTATTTTCTAGGGCTGTCGTATGCAACATCTGAGTAAGACATCTGTGTCGAAAATACATTAGTCTGTTTTGTGGTGTGTTTCTTAGCATCTTGTTTTAACTGTTCATTTGCATTTTGCCTCGTTGTCAGTAATGTTTCAGTCCATTTCATTCTCAAAAAAAAAAATAAAAAAAAAAAAAAAGCATGAGTGGGCCCCCTATGTTCACAGCAGAACTGTATCCCTACAGCTGTCCCAAACAGAGCAATCTGCATTTATTTCCATCCATTTTGTCGATTAATTGTAAACATGTGTATTGTAATCAATGCACCGAGTTCAGAATCCACCGCAAGGAAAGGATGTCTTCAATGAAAATATGGTTTCTGTAATGAAACACAGTAATGCACCCTCCCCACCTGATGATGAATGCATACCCAAGTATCATCTGCTTTACGCATGTTCAATCAAAAGTGGGGTCATGTGTTTGTTGGCACTATCCCTGGTCACTTTAGAGAGAGCCCACATGCCAGCAAGCACAATAAACAGTATCTTCCCATGAGTAGGAATTTTGCTGTCGTTGCACGCTGGCTGGAAGTGGCTCTGTGATGGACAACACGTGCCATGCACGCTACTGTAGAAAGAATGAGTAGGCTATGTCCTCAAGGGAGTGTGCATTGCTATTCGCTTAGGGTCAGCTGTTAGTGTAAGGGGCCCACAAGCATCATATTTCTTTCCTTTTTCTCCCCAAACAGAAGGTGACGTCTCATTTCAATGCAAAAGCACCTGTGAACATTCTGTTCACCAATGACACAGATGACCGGCAGGTGCATGAATCTTCTTCATGCTGAAAGTTAATAAGTGAAGGGAAAGCACTCTTTGCCTGTACCACTCTCGATCCAAGCAAAGCCCAAACACTTGGTTTCTTCAGTGACATTAGATGATCTGCCTCTGATTGAAACCATTTTATACAGCCAGATAATCTGCTGTAAAATCAGCACTTTGCGAATGTTCTTTAATTGATTTCAATCTGTGCAGTTTTCACGTTTACACTCTCTCCGAACTTTTCCTGTGCATAATTTCCAAATCAGCGACTTCAACTCCACAGCACAATAAACTCATTTTCACACACAAATGTGCATAAATCTATGACAGGAAAGTTCAACTGGCTAAAGAGAAAAAAAAAAGTACCAAAAAAAAAAAAAAAAAAAAAAAACAGAATCTGAAAAACTGAGACATAAGCAAAAAAAAAAAAAAAAAAGTGGAAGTGTAACTCTAGGGCTGGATACATTCAGCTGCCAGGTATCCCTACGAGAGAGCAAATGCTGGTGGGCTTGTAGATTTTAAAACTGAAATAATCATTGGTCAATTCAAAAATGTGCTGTCTGAACTGATCATTTCCCTCTGAGATTTTCTGAAAACTTAGTGCTTTAATTCGATCTGAAGCAGCCATGACTTTGCCATTTTCACTTGCCGTGCAAGAAGCTGTTACAGTTAGAAATAATCCCCCTTTCCACAGATACACAGATTATAATTTGTGTAAGAGCCCCTAATCAGTGTCATCCAGTCGATTTGCCTGTGAGCTCACTTGTTATAGCCTGTGAGTTCACTTGCTACGTTATTGCTTTTTTTTTTTTTTCAGTTGGCCAATGCTGTCTTCACTCCAGTATAATAGCAGTATAATTTTGTCTAAAATCCTATACAAAAAAAGAAAAGAGAAATTGAAATTTTTTTTTTTTAAGCAAAAAAAAAAAGTCTGAAAACAGTAAGCAAAAGTGGGGAAAGGAACAGGGTTAAATGGCAAGAAACTAGCCGTGGGCATTGTCTGCTTTGAAAAACATGATCCCATTACTCTTCTATCAACGGCCCTGTGAAAATGATGCCACTTGGTTGGGACTCTCCACTAATTTTGAACTCAGTTTTACTTTCAAGTTAGATCCCAACTCTCCACTGACAAAATTTATGTATCAATATTTTAAAAAATCTATGGCTAGTGAAAACTTTGCCAGTCTAGTGGAATTTTCTTTATTCACTATCCCCAGCTGGAAAGTGAAAATTTTCAAACTTATTATCTGTGTCTTCTTACTTGTGTCTGGCATACCCTGGGACAGGTTTGCTGACGCTGATGGTGTATGAACCAAACAGTACTTGAATGAATATGGGTGAACACACACACACACACACACACACACACACACACACACACACACACTACACACACACAGACAGACACACAGAGACACATATGCACAAAAAACAAAACCACAGAGACAGAATGACAGAGAAGGTGACATGCACATGAAAGACTGGCAAACAGGGGACATGAGGTACAAAGGGAGACAACAATACCTACCTGTTCATGGGGGTTCAGTCTTTGTTCTTCAAAACAGAAACACTGAAGGAAAGAAAAAGTAAAACATTCAACACAAAAAAGGCCCCATATCAGCACAGGAAAAATAAATCTTCAAAATGAAAATAATCCACCTACCCATAAACGCACACACATACACACACACACTCACACACACCCTGAAATGAGAGGATAAATAATCCATGTCATCAGATGATGAACACAATTCTCACGTACCCTGAATATTACTGGGGCATGAGCTTCCCCCCTCTCTCTCTCAAAACACCATATTCCGGAATAAAATTCACTTTCCATGCTATTACTGGTGCCCAAAGGAGACTATGGTCATTGAAACTATTCAGATCACCTACACAGGAATTCTCCCAAATGCGACTTCAAATTTGAGTTAATCCCTCCTGTTATTTGGCTGTGCCCTCATGCAAGAAAAAGCTTGCACTTAAGTTTCCATAGATACAAGACATCAAAAGCACTGATTTCATAGCTCCCCATACAGTTCTACAAAGCAAAGATCTATATAAAACACACTATAAGGAAAGAAACTGAACAGGCCAGGGGTCAGAGTCAAAGGCTTGCATGTGTGTGAGACCACGGGTTCGAGTCCCATCAGAGCAATCATTTGGGGGACTTTTCCACACCAGCTGGCCCTTACTCAGACTGAGTGTTCTATGGGCTCAGATAGGAATACTACACAGTCAAGTTTTAGTACACTTAGGGGCACATCTTCAGTGTTGCTCAGTTTTCCTGATCAACCCTACAAGTGTCCGTGTCTCTCAGGCCTGGGTGATGCAGGGGTATAATATCTACTGAAGAGTACAGTCCAGTCCTCTCATGAAGTCTCAGACCGGAATGAAACTCCACAGCGCCATGCATCCTCCGCATGCTCACTGGTCTTTATAAAAAAAGTCACTAGTTCTGTAGCCTTTTATGTCCTACACTCCTAGCAGCCCTCTGCTTCAATTTAACCTCCATATCCATGTCCATGGTAAGGAGCTTCGGTTTTTGCTTTTCCCCACACATTCTGTGCCACATCAGTGGCATTACTCCATCCCCCCACCCCCACCCCCCACCCATAGCTCCTGAAAATATTTTGGCTTTTTGTTATAGATCTAAAAATTTCCTGAATGCACATTAAGAACTGCTTTAACCAAATAAGGTAAAGCTAAAGAGAATACAAAAAAATGAACATTCTTACCTGGATCTTGTTGAAATACTGGCCAGCTTCAAAGGGCACAACATTGTAGTAGGTGGAAATACCAATGATTGGCTTGTCAGTGGGATTTTTAGCTGTGTAGAATGCAAGAGCTGTTTCTCCTGCCAGAACCTGTACACACACACACACACACACACACACACACACACACACACACACGCATTACTAATCATTAAGCAAAATATATATATATATAATGAAGATAAAAAACAACAGACTCATAAATTATTCCCAATATTTCGGACTGTAACAGGTCTTCCTCAGGGGGACTTTTATGATAAGAATGAAGCCAGGTATCCTGTCATCAACAAACGAAAAAACAACTCACAGATATTCTCACTCTCTCACCCCCCAGCCCCACCCCACACACCCATTTCCCCAACCTCCACATGCCCATCACATCACAATCACCATGTGTCGCTAATCCCCCACCCACCCACCCCACAATACCCTCAACCATGCCAACCCTCCAATCCTCCCTCCCCTCCCCCCCACCCCCCCACTCCACCCCTTTATATGTCCTTATCCGCCTCTCCCCATTTCATAAACACGCATATCTTATGAAGGGACATTTCCCCATATTTTTCTCTGCTTTTTTCTCTAGTTTATATAAATAACAAAAACAAAACCAACTTCAGCTCCTACGGTGAAAACAATTTCATGTCGATCACTGCAAACAAAGTCTGCTTCTGGCACCACAGACCAAAAAAGAAAACAGTCACCCTGTTTGTTCTGGGTGCCTCATGTCTGCATCTATGCTGGACAAACTTGTGTCACAAGCAGCATATATTTTTGCTTGGAGTTACAAGCATGTCACTGTTCCACAATGGGAGTAAAACCTGACTTCCTTAAACATAGCCCTTTCACAAGGCTTTAGCCCCTCATTACTACAACACACCACCCCCCCCCCCTCCTCCACACACACACACACACATTTCTGCCTCCTTCTGTCTGTTTACAACTATCCACAACACTGCAAAACTTTCACTGGTGATTAAAAAAAAAGATAAAGGGAAGTAATCTGAGGGATAAGAAAGCCCATGATATGTAGAGAGAGAGGGAGAGAGGCGGGGTAAAGGGGGATATTTTAGCTGTTACTGTGATGAACTTGCTGCTAGTCCATGACTCAGAGCGAGTACAGCAACAGGGAAAGAGAAGCAGCAAGTGGGGGTAGATGAAGAGGGGGGGTAGGGGTGGGGGGGTTTGAGAGCGAACAGGGGAACACCATGACAGCATGGAGTGCTATGCACGCCAGAAGCCGGCCAGCCAATTCCAGTCTCATGGGACTGTATGATTCAGCTGACCGACTTGTTTCGAGTCTAATTAGACGACATATAGTTCTGATCAATTCAGACTGATTACTCTAATTCTGAACAAGTTCACCCACAGGAAAATTACTTCTGACGTAAAACAGGCACTGAAGATCATGTCCTTAATTGCAGGCCAATGCAAAACAAACACCTTTACACGCACACACACACACACACACACACACAAACACACACACACACATACACACAGAGTGCCATTTGACGTCAACTTTTGCGACAAAAATCCTCTGTATAAACATCTTCAAGTTGGACATCATGTTGTAAATTTATTTTTATTACCCTCCACCTCATTTAAAATTTCCTCATAAATAGACGTTTTGGTAATATTAGTTACAGTCAACAGAAACCAACCAACAAATCAACAAAAACAGCAAACAACAAATCAAAGCATTAAAATATCTGTTTAAAAAAAACAAACAGAACAAAACGTAGATATCTGAAGTCAATCTGAAAATCTAAACATAACCTGAAACACTTCAATGAACATGCAGATAACTATTGCTGACACCACTCAAAAAAAAGGAACTAAATAGGAATGAGAATAATTGCTATTTCACAAAAGAACATGCCATGGAAGGTGTCTTCTTTTTTGTTTTTTAAATACAAGAATGAAAGAACTCCCTTTTAAAGTAGAAAAACTAAAACGAATAAAGCATGACACTGATTAGAAAAGAAGAACTCAGTAAATAATGAAAAAGTACAGAAGTGGTACACTGAGTTACTCTGGCGCACAAAAAAAAACCAGTCTCAAGTCTCTTTTTTTAAAAATCAAACAACAACAACAACAACAAAAAAAACACACCAATTTGAACAGTAAACGTTTCTCCCCTTTTGCTACACTCTCCCTCTCTCCATCTCTCTCTTTCTCTGTCTCTCTTTTTCTTACACACACACACACACACACACACACACACACACACACACACACACACACAGAGTACCTTGACTTCAGTCTGCTGTGGCTTGAAGTTCCACCTCATGCTGGAAGCCACGTCAGCATTGAAACGAACATTGATAATTCGCTCTGGCACTGGCTGCATGCTTTCAACTTTTGATGTGTCATGCCCTCGAGAGACAGTTCCACCCAAGCCTGTTGCCTGATTACATAAAACATCTCAATTAACAACATTTCATTTCAGCAAAAGCATCAAATGAATTAAGCATACACTGCACATTAATTTCAACAAACAGGCAACGTAAAATTACTAGAGAGATCATACATGAGAGACCTAACCACAGTAACAAAAGGGGAAAGAATGAGTTCAACAACAACAAAAAATGAAAAAGATCATTTTCATACCGTTAACAAATGTGGAGTTTGTGTTCTGATGTTGTTGTACGTCAAGTCAGATAAGTAAGGTTATATCACACACACACACACACGCACGCACACACGCACGCACACACACACACACACACACACACACACACACACACACACACACACACACACAAGCACATGCAGCACACACACACACACACACACACACACACACACACACACACACACACACACACACACACACACACACACACACACACACACACACACACACACACACACAGAGAAACATGACATACAAATGTATAGACTGTGCACTTATCATTTTTTTTTGTTTTTAATTTTGTTGTTGTTGTTTTTCTTTATCAGCAAACTGGTTTATCCACTTCCATAAAGACAACCTACTGTTAATGGCTATGACTTACACTACTGTCTGGGAATACAAATGCTTAAACTTCAATAAATGTATCAAGCATGTGTTTTCACTGTGATTTACTGTTTGTGGGAGAAAATTCCCAACAGAGGCTTCTCTTACACATCCATTTAAAAAGGACTGATGATCAAACCCAAGTTCTACATTCTTCACCCATTAATGTACAAAATTCAAGTGCTCAACATGTTAACCAACTTGACAATCCAGTTGCTGGCACAAGTTATGTTTTTTACTTGTGCTGTTGCAAAGGGCTACTTGATGAACCTGAGACAAAAATGAAAGTATAGAGCATACCATCAACCCATCCCATTTTTTTGTTTGTTTGTTTGCTCACCTGACATATTGTTTGTTTCCTTTCATTATCTTCCATTTCCTAGTATTCATACTATATACAACTTACAGGGGGGGGGGGGGGGGGGGTTGCTTGGATTTATTCATTTATTCACTTTTTTACATGGTCAAATGAACGTTGGATGAGTAATACAAATTTCAATCTGAAATAGGTTAATACATCTAACATGTTAAATTATCACTAAACACTTCATTGTTTGTAAGAAACTATCGTTCTAATGTAAACTGGTATTACCTCACCCCAGTCCCAAGCACACGCAGAAATACTGGCGTGTTAAAACTGACCATACTTTAAGCCTAATCAAAAGTGAAAGCTGAAGTACCTGACAAAACATTCTGTACAGCGGCACGCCAGCATAGCTCATCCCCAGCATGAAAATCCCGGCAGCACACACACGTAGATGAGGGCCCGTCCTCTGGTGCTGTCTGTCAGGCCTGGGAGCTGCTCTGCTGGACATCAGTCGCACACTGAATCCCTCCATCCACACACCTCCTCTCCTTCCTAGCACAGCGCTTGCTGTACCTCTCCATTGAAATCTGATTTTACCAACAGATACAGGCTTATGAAACTGTACTGGAACATGTTGCAAATGCAGGCCAGATGCTGGCAATAAGCAGTTTTTACAAAAACTGGAAACGGAGACAGAATGTGTGTGAGCACTTCTCTCAGCAGTTGGCTGGAACAGTGTGGAACCCACACCAGCAAACTGAAATTTGTATATACCGCCTGCCACATGTCATTTGTGACGGTCTTGAAAGTAAGGTCAGCATTCGTAAGACACCCATTATGTGTCAGACTGTGTGGACTGTGGAATCTTTCTGTTGTCTCAATTACTGAAACAGCCAAAAATAACATACATTGATACAATATTCAAACTTCTTTTGCTTTTTTTGTATTAACAAAAAAAAGAACATCCAAATTTCTATGAAATTTTTGATGTACATCTTCTATTAATCATAACATTAAAGTCATTCTTCGCCCCACCCTTTTTTTTTTGTAATGAAAGCCAATTTAATGCCAAAAAAGAAACGAAAAAAGAAAAAAGTTCATCAGAAGCTTGTAACTCTCTTTTTTTCCGTTGCTGTTTATAACCCAGGAAGGTTCCAGCAATGCAAAAGTCCTGATCTGATCCTGATCACAATATGTATGTACGCACGTACGTGTGTGTATGCATGTGTCTGTGTACGTCTGTGTCTGTGTGTCTGTGTGTGTCGCATGCCTATAGGATCTGGAGATTTTTTTCATATGAAAATCATGTATCTCGAGGCTAGAGATGAAGGTTACAGAAGCATCATCATCGTCTGCTCATCAGACAGAACAGTCTGATGGAGCAGAGAATGGATGGACTGATGCGCTACTGACTGACTCCATGCTTTTAATTCCGTTTCGTTGTAGGCTATTCATAAGCACCAACACTGCATCGCTGTATATTTCACATACTTTTGAAGCCCACCATCGAACAGCATAATTCGATAACGTCGAATAAACATCAAACTTACATTGTGACAGGCAAGGACATCTCTATTACGAAAGTAGGGTAGACCCAAACCAAAATGGACATACACCACAAACAGTCATGTTTGTGAAGTAATAACAGTGACCAGCCAAATGAAGGCATTGAAGTTAAATGCATGATAATACTTTTCAACACACTTGTGTTTTATAACAGTAGTCGGTTTAACTCTAACAAATATAAAATCATCCAACACATTGTATAAAGAATCTTCATCATGAGTATGTATTTAATGTGGAACTTACAAAAAAATACTAAAAACTTGTACGGAAGAAAAAGATCTTGGTGTAATCTATGACTCTAAACTTAGATTTGACAAATGCATCTCCCCTGCAGTTAACAATTAACAGAATGCTTGGATTGACTATGAAGAGTTTTACAGTATAAATAGTGATGTTTTTAAATACAGTTTACAAGAGTGCGGTCAGACTCCATCTTGACTATTTGAAGACCATTGAAAGGCAGTTAACTGCACTTGAAAGAGTGCAAAGAAGAGCCACAAAACTAGCATGGTCTTTGAGTCAGATTATGGTGACAGATTAAGAAACATGAAACTGATATTTCTAAAGTAAAGAGAACTGCGTAGGGATCTGTTACCAAAACATCTTTAAAAAATTTTTGCATACTGCCACTAATGTCAAAGTGAATTTGTTCAAACGTCAACCTACTCATGAACCCGTAACAATGAATAAAAATATCAATGCAGCACAGAAGAACTAACATTGGAAGAAATGTCTTTTCTAATCAGCAGAGTTTTCAATACTGGAAGATTCTTCCAATACAAATCAAACTTGCGCAAAAGATAAACTGGTTAAAAAAAAAAAAGTAATCTACAGTCATGTGAAATTCATCCACTTGCTGTATGACTAGATTGAGCCTGCTGCTGACAAAACTGTCTCACAAAACAATCTTGTAAAGTAAAAAGTCACATTAGACTTTGCTGTCTTAAAACACAGTTATCTTGACCCTGATGCCTAGTAGTAATACTAGTTATAGTAGCAGCAGCAGCAGCAGCAGCAGCAGGAGTAATAGCAGCGGAGAGCAACATCAGCATCAGTCCAAATCCTCCATCATCAGAGTCATCCCCATCATCTCAATAAAATCTTGTGCCGAACAAATTATGGAAGAGACTCGTTCTTCCCAATCAGTATCAGGAGCTGGAATGAGCGACATGACAACCACATCAGCTGACACCTTTGGCTCCAACTTATATCAGTGAAGTTGGTGGAAAATGTTCATGTGTGTGTGTGTGTGTGTGTGTGTGTGTGTGTGTGTGTGTGTGTGTGTGTGTGTGTGCGTGCGTGTGCATGTGCATGTATGCGTGCATGCGCGCACATGTTTATATGTGTTTTATGTTGGACATAGACACAGACACTGACACAGACACGGACACACACACACACACACACACACACACACACACACACACACACACATATATGAACATTTTGCGCAACTTCACTGATAAAAGTTGGAGCCAAAGCTGTCAGTTGCCATGATTGTGTGATGTTGCTCATTCCAGCTTCTCACACACACACACACACACACACACACACACACACACACACACACACACACACACACACACACACACACACATGTGCGTGCGCGCGCGCACACACACACACATGCATGATGAATGACACGTTGAGTCAGGAAGCTCAACCCAGTCTGCCTTATTATGACATGACATGTGTTGCATGTGATGAGGCTCTCGCATAATTTGTACAAGATGATCAGCCTGGCCAGTCCTTCCCCAGTTAGCTTCGTGACTCAACAACTTAGTTTTATGATACCATCACACATGATTTCTCAGCAGCTAACAGCCTGAAAGGTCTGCTCACTCATAAAGAACAAGCTGCAGGTAAGTGTACAGCAATACACCCCTGACTGCAACAATGGCACCAAGTGCAACCTACCCTGGTTAGACTACTAAACTTTGAAAATGAAAACAAGGAACCCTACTGTCCTTGAAGTATTCATGTCCCTGAAACACTTGATCCAAAGATCTCTCCTTAAGCAGCTCTGGAAACACACAAAAGAATTGTTAGTAATCCTGGATCACTCTTCCCATCATCCCAAAGTCACCAAGAAGTTCTGGACTTACGTTACACATTATGGAGTCGTACTCTTGAAAGTGAATAGAAGCTTGGTAACAGTGGACAGAGTTAAGAGTCTCTTACCAAGGAAGAGTTTGCTGATTGCTGTCCAGTATTTCTCTCTACCTGATGATTCCATCGTACCATGTAATGATGTTGTCATCATAGAAAAAGAACCATGAAACTTTTGAAAGCCCTAAACACCTCAAAAAGCAGCGGCCAAGACAACAGTGTGCTGAAGAAGGTGACTACAAGATAACCCCAGCGTTGGCCTTCCTTTTCAAAGTGTCTATGACTACTGGTGTGGTTTCAGTGGACTGGCAAACTGCAGTCATCTCCCTCATGCCCTCAAGAAAGGAGAAATTTATAAGGCAGAAAACCACAGGCCTCTCTCTCTGACAAACATCATCTGCAAGATCCTGTGAGACACCCCTGTGAAAGAGTATTGTCAGATATGCTCAAGAGAACAAGATCTTTTGTCTCCATCAACATGGGGTTCTGAAGACGACACCTCTGTGAATCATAGCTCCTGGAATTTGTCAACGATAATTCCGAACAATGGAAAGCGGCTGCCAGGAAGATGTCATTGTAGATGATTCAACAAGGTCAGCTATTCCCTCCTGACCCACAAGCTGTGGCACTTTCGCATTCCTAAGAGGATATACGAGTGGGAGGAAAATTTCCTCACAGACTGAATGCAGATCATAGTTGTTGAAGTTGAGTGAGTCTGATTCTGTACCTGTCTAGCCAGGCATTCCCCAAGGCTCCGTTCATGGACCATCTCTCTTCAAACTCTACATCACTGAATTGCAATCTGGTCTCAAGTCCACGGTCCACCTCTTTCTTGTGTGTATTATGTGCCACAATAGCATCAATGAATTCACAGGATCAGAATAAACTTCAAAAAGACTGGAGACACTTGAATCCTGGGAACAAAACTGGAAAATATTCCACCCTGGTTAATGAGACAGCTCACACATGACGAGGGTGCAGAAACATCCTGGGGAAGGCTTATACCTTGCATGGACACCAGCTAAAGCTGTGGACATAGCAAGTACCTACACACGTCATAATAACCACTGACTTGTGGTGGGATGCCCACATCAACAGCTTGGGGATCAAGGCCTACAAGACTCTGGGCTTCCTGTGAAGGAACTTAAAGATGCGCAATAGGAAAGCGTACATTGCCATAATCCGATCATTGCTAGAGTATGCAAATCCAGTTTGAGATCCCCTCACCAACAGCGCCATTGACTGCAAGGAAAGAAATCCAGAAGCGTACTGCAAGACGGGTTTTGCCAGAAATACTGTCAGACAAGACTTGCTTTCTAGCTCAAATGGCCCCTACTGGGGACCTGATGTATGGAGCCCCATTTTGCTACCATGTAAAAATGTCATTATGGGCTGCTAACATATCAACCTCAGCCACATCAGCTGTCACCAGAAAAGTCTCCGCCAGATTAACTCCCTTGCTTACGATGTCCTCTGCCACCATGCTCAGTGCAGGAGGTCCACCTTCTTCCCGTGCACAATACCTCAGCGGGACTGTTTCCAGAGGAGATTGTTACAGCATCTTTGTTGGACTCCTTCATTCAAAGGGAGAGTACATACACACACACTCTAAAACTATCAGGGTTTTCTTTTGTGTATGCCAGACCAACAGTTTGCTCCCCTTTGTGTGCATCATATCCCACTTCAGGGTACACTGTCATAAGACCGGCCATCCTTCCGCACTCAATTTCCGAGTGGAACTGATATCTGGAAAAGACAGCTTGTGCCTGTTCTCTGGAGCAGTTCACTTCCCTCCTCAATAAACACATCTGCCTGCCAGATGCCCCTCCACTAATATGCGGGGGGTCGATAAAGGCTGGATCTGTGCCAGTCGAGCGATTCCCAGGGACTGCTATGGTTGCCTTTAAAAAGGGGATTATGTCATCGTCAATGGTGCCAGAATGTTCCCTTGCTGGACTGCCGACTGACTATAAACAACCGATGACATGTAAGTTCTATATGATTTACTTTGCTTTATCTCATTACCCAAGATGAAGGTGTATGTGGCACAACTAATAACTTCCTGGCAATGTCTTCACAAATTGACTAAGGTCTATCAATGTATCTACATGGTTTGACTCAAATCCATTGTTTTACCTTCATGGTTTAACCAGTTCTCAAATTGTGTGTGTGGGCTTCTTTCGGCGATCTGCCAGTTTTGCAACTTTCAACGTTTTATAGCAGGTAATTTCGGTCACCATCATTAACTGTGGTTTATGACCATACAAGTGTTAATGTCGTTAAATTTATTTTGATAAATTTGTCAAAAAAAAGTCTTTAATGAAAAGAAAGACTGAAAATGTGTAATGAAATATTTGACAAAATATTGTTCCAACATACTGTTACGAAAGTTCTTTCCAGAAAAAAAAAAGAGATCGACCCGCAGGAAAGTAGCGACTTGCCATACCGCGACTTACTTCTGCCACACGACTCGAGAAAGCAGCAGGCAGCGAGGGACGTCAAGCAACAAGAGCGTGAAAGATGGGCATCCTCGAAAAAATTGCCGAAATTGAAAGGGAGATAGCTCGAACTCAGAAAAACAAAGGTATATTATTTTCGTTTGAAAATTGTTCCCAAGACAGAAAAAAAAAATCATGAACTGAAGTTTCAGTGAAGAAGTTTCCATCAGTGTCGGCAATGAGGCCCATATTAATTTTTGTGTCGATCATTTCTATATAAAGTCTTTTCTTAAATGTGGATAACCCTTACTCGGCATTATTGGATTTGTTTCACTTGCAGAAGACAACGCGTGATTAAGTGGTAGTGTTCAATTGAATTGTCGCTCATTAATGAAGTTATTAGTTACTGTACAGGAATGTTAGGAAAAAAAAACAACTGCTGCAGCTACGACTTCACACAATGCAGGACAGACTACCGACAGATGCCCCTCTTCCCGAGAACCATCCTAGAGTGGAACAAATTACCAGAGGATGTGGTGATGGCAGAGACCCTGGACCGCTTCAGGTTCAGACTTGCCTCTCACCAATAACAGCAACGACAACACCCATCCCCCCACCATCCCCCCCCCCCACCTCCTCCAGCACCCCACCCCCCTTTTCCCCCACTTCCTCCTCCCCCTCCCTCCTCTCCCCCCTCCCCTCCTCCTGCCCCCTTCCTCCCCAAAGCTAAAATATAAATTATGTCTGACAAATAGAGCGCAAACCTTCACAACCCCCAAAGTATACGACAGAGTCATCAGCATATTGATGTTGGTTGTTTACAGGAGAAGAAGAAGTTACCAGCATGCTGATTTTCTCGGTTCCCGGCATTGCAATGAGTGTGATGAAGATCCACTATCCTTGTGCTTGACCAGTCTCAAGATGAATCAGAAAGCATGCAGAATGATACACTGTAACCTGTTACTTTACTTTACTTTACTTTAGTAATACAGCTGTAGTCAGGCTAGTCACCTATCAGCTGGACGTTGCAGTCAGTACTTGTCCCTTCTTCTTCTTCATTGTTTGCACTCTCAGCTAGTGACGGGTTGGTGCACGCGGGTTTGTGTGCTTGAAATCAGTCAGAGTCCAAGGAAAACTTATAATCTGCCTATGCTTTGTCAATCCTGGTCATGAAAATGTTGAGTGAAGACGCAGACACCATCTATTCAGGCAGAGAGTTCCAAGCATTCACTACATGGATGCTGAAAAAAATTTTGGCGAACTGCCATTCTGACTGAGGGTTTTTTCAATTTAAAACTGTGGCCTCAAGTTTGTGAGTGGAGGTCGCGCAGAAGAATGTCCCCTGTTACAGTATAGACTCCAGTCAGGTACTTGTAACATTCAATCATGTCGCCTCTAGCCCTCCGGAAGTACAGTGAAGGCAGATCCAATCTTCTGAGACGTTCACAGTAGTCCAAGTGCTGAAGCTCTTGGATGAGTCTGGTTGCCCTACGCTGAACTCTTTCTAGCTGCTCTTCATCGCCTTTGAGACGAGGGTGCCAAACTACATTCCTGTACTCCAGATGAGGGCGAATGATGGACTTGTACAGGGTGGGGAGAGACACAATGTCGAGAGCTGTAAACCTCTCTGGATAAGTGCAAGGAGTTTGTTCGCTTTCTCAACCTGAATGCTGACATGCTTGCTAAACCACAGATCGCTGTCAATACTTACACCTAGGTCTTTTTCTAGCGACACAGTTTCTAGAGTGATACATTTGCCTTTAGATATCATCTTGTACTCACAAGGGTCACTTTTTCCCAATGTGCATGACCTTACACTTTTCCGCATTGAACCTCAGTTTGCCACACGTCAGACCAGAGCTGAAGCCTGTCTAAATCCTCCTGGAGAGTGACTGAGTGGGTCGGGTACTCTCGCGAAAATTTTTGTATCATTCACAAATAAAAATGTGGCAGAATGGATAGCGTCAGGAAGGTCGTTCATGAAGCACACGAACAAAACGGCCCCAATACACTTCCCTGAGGAATTCCGGACTGCACGGTCCCCCAAGACGACTCCTCACCATTTCACACAAACATGCTGTTTCCGTCCAGTCAGAAAGTCTCTCACCTATGTGAGAGCCTCCCTCTTGACACCATAGCCTTGATGTTTTCTCAACAAACATTCATGTGGAAAAGTGTTGATTGCTTTTGCAAAATCAAGATAGATTTGCGACACAAATCAGCCTCCAAGACTGACGTCCAAAGATCAAATGATTCCACAGACCATGAGTTAGTTGATCGGTTTGATTTTTTTTTTTTTTGACTTTTGACATAACTTTCATACCTTAAGTGATAAAACAAAACTAAAAATGGAAATAATGTAATAACCCTAAAGATAAAAAAAAATAATAATTTGCCTAATTAACCATAATAACAAGAGGTTCATTTGAAAATAGATTTGTTAGTTTGTAACATTTATTTTCAGCTACGGAGTACCATCTTGGATTGTTGAAGGCAAAACTAGCCAAGTTTCGCCAGCAGCTTTTAGAGCCATCAGGAAAAGCAGGCGCCAAGGTAAACTAAATCATAATATATTTTATGTTTATCCACGTTAATGTTTGCATATTCATATTGGTAAAACTTAATGAAAATGCTCTCAGATTCAGTTGTTGATTGTGATTTCTGCTTCTTCAAACCTGGAGTTTACAACAGTTCTTTATGTTGCTATAGATTTTAAGGTTGCTATAAATATAATTTTTTTATCTGTGTGTGTGTGTGTGTGTGTGTGTGTGTGTGTGTGTACACATTTACTTAGAACCAACCTATTTTTTTTATAACTGCTGTGGACTCATTGACAATAGTACTTTTAAAATTTGCCCCTCAAACAATAGAGCTAAAAATCACAGAAGGTCTGTGTAAGATGTAGCATATTTGACATCTGCACATGACAATTGACATAGTGTTACTTTTCATCTCTCTCTGACACATTCTGTTGTAGGAACTGTATGTGTTAAAAGCAGTTGACAATTTATGGACTTGAATGGATTTAAAGTATGTTTGATAAAGAAAAGACAAAAAAAGAACCTGAAGTTTGTCTGTTGAAAAAGCATAGACTGAGACCTGCCAGCATTTATCATGAAAACAGGACCCTGCTTTTTCAACTGTATAGTGAATACGGCTGAATTATTGCACTTATAGAACCTATAAGCTTCTCTTACGCTGCATTTGTGAGCTTGAACAAGTTGAAGCATTGCTTAGCCTCATATGCAATGCTCAAGTCTAGTGCAGATAGGGAATTTTGAGTCGTAAGTGAACCTGTTAAACTTATTTCCTTTCTCAAGGAAAATACTCTAAAAAAGGATTATAGAGCAATGTTGATGATTGAAATAATTTGAGAGAAAAAAAAAAACAGGGAAAAGTTATCATTTTGTTCTCACATTTGTGTATTGCAGGGAGAGGGCTTTGATGTAATGAAATCGGGAGATGCCAGAGTGGCTCTAATTGGATTTCCTTCAGTGGGAAAGGTAAGAATGAAAAGTGAAAAAAAAAGAAAGAAGAAAGAATGGAAGTTGTATTTGTTGTAGTGTTGGAAATTTCAGTTGCAGCAAATTTAGCCTGACCCATTACTGGTTTAGACTACTTTGCTTTGACAAGGCTTTTTTTTTTTTTTAACTACTTTGCTTTCAGAGGGCTAGTTATTTATTTATTTATTTATTTTTCTGCTGTTGTTATTTTCAGTAAGAAAAAGAATTATATTTATAGTGGTTCAGTGATCATAACATGAAGACAAAATATTCATGTAACAGCCAGGACATTGAAAAGGCAAAAAAAAAAAAAAAAAAAGAAGAAGAAGAAAAAAAAAAAAAGAAAGAAAAAAAAAAAGAAAAGATGCCAAATCTCAGAGGCAAAAAAAAAGAAGAAAAAAAAAAAAAGAAAAGAGAGAGACTGCAAAGTAATTAGATATTTTGAGTGAAGAATTGTGAGAAATTCTGTTATGCTCACTTGGAAACAAAAAAAAAAAGAGTATCTTTCCTCAAAATTTTTTTGTTTCAATTCTTGATTCTACCACTTTTCAAGGTTACTTATCAGTATGTACTTTAGATACTGTATTTCATTTTCAGTCAACATTGTTGAGCACCTTGACTAAAACGGAGAGCGAGAGTGCTGCCTATGAGTTCACAACACTGACCTGCATTCCAGGTGTTATTGAGGTAAAAAGCAGAATGTATTTGGTGATTGTATGTTTCTGTGTTGTTAAGTGGCATTGAAATAGCTAGGAGTTGTTTGCAGTTAGTTTGTAAACTGAGTATGTGAAAACTTGACAAATAGTCATATGTGTTACTTCCCATTTTTAGTGAAGAATTAGGTCAAAGTCCATCTACTCTCCACTTCACTGTCATTATGATTGTATCTTTGCATTGTGGAATTGCCATTGATTACAGAGTTAGGGATTTTAAATGTTAAGTTAATCAGGAAAGATATTATCCTGTGACACATCTTTCTACTAACATGTTAAACAAACCAAACTGTTTTTGTTTGCTACTGTGTTTTATATGAATTTACACATACAAAATGTTCATGTTCTAGAGATCATATTAGTGTACTTACACTTCACTTAAACTGATTGTTTTTGTTTTGTATATAGTATGCTGGGGCCAACATACAACTGCTGGATTTACCAGGGATCATTGAGGGAGCTGCGCAAGGTATGAATTCTTGAGATATACGTCCAGTGTGTCTGTAGAGGGGGGGTGGAGGAGGGGGGTAGAGGGAGGTTGGGTTAGTTGCAAGATAATGAGTGCTGGATATCTTTATCTGATGAATTAAAGATGAAACATTGCATTGTGTATTCAATCCACACTGTGTCATTTTATGGCAGTTACTATTGTGTGTATGTATACATTGCAGATGTATGTGTATGTGAGTTTAGGTTTAGCAAGTTTATGAGTGCTGAACAATTCATTTTCTTTGCCAGTGTCATGACTAAAGATCACATTGTACAAAATGAACTTATTTTTAGTGATCCTAAACAAAAATGCGAAAAAGCTACAATAAAAAAAGATGTCAGTTATCTTTATCAGTCTGCTTGGTATGTTGATGAATAAAATGCAAAAAAGCAACAACACAAAAAGATGTCAGTTATCTTTGTCAGTCTGCTTGGTATGTTCATGCAAACACACCCCAAGGCAATATTGTGATGATGATGGTTCACATACTGTGAACAAAATTCAGTTCAAACTTAAACTGGGGCTGACAACTTATCCCATGATTTTCGCATGCACTGCCAGGATTAATTGATAAAGTGTATTCCTGGCAGTTTTCTTAGAGTTATGCATTCCTTTTCATGTGATGTCAATCCTGATATGGCCTTTTGCGGTCAGCTGGGCTATAAACTACTTGAATTTTATACAAGTCAGTCACTGCTTTGTATGCTCAGTCAAAAAAAAGTATAGCTTTCATTTAACCAGGAGACAGTTGTGCGGCAGTTGAAGCCTTTTTCGATGTTGGTTTTATTTTGCTGTCGGTGAAACAGGTCTTTCTGTCAGTTCATTTTGTTTTGTCTTGTGGTCAAACATTTCAGGCAAGGGACGAGGTCGCCAGGTGATTGCTGTGGCCAGGACCGCAGACCTCATCATCATCATGCTGGATGCCACAAAGGGGGAGATTCAAAAGTGAGATCATTTTTTTTACCTCATTCATTTGCACTTTTTTTTTCTTCAAAACTACAAAGCTAGTTATGCACTTGTATTTTCTTTTGCATACTTATGCACTTTTTTTTTTTTTCCATCAGATGTACAAAGCTAGATATGCACTTTTATTTTCCTTCACCTACTTATCTGTGTGGCAGCATTTGTGCTGTTCATTTATGCTTTCCATCACCACTTCACTTGAGAGTCCTTGATTAGGTGCAGCCACATGTGAGTTGAGTTGTCAAGATGTCTGACCTCTGATATGGATTCTGAGTGTTTTGCATTTAATTTGTCCATAGTATGTCTCTCATAGCTGGCTATAAAACAGTATGTGTGGTGTTGAAATTTATATGTAGATGGGTTTTTTTAAAATGTGTTTCTTTGGACAAAGGTAGACTTAAAAGGTAATTTGTGTGTCTGGTAAACTAAGCATCCAAATATTGGTCACATTGCTGTTTTCATCCATGTACGTGTCATCAGCACAAATTTCTTTTGTTTTTGTTGATTTATGTGTTTTTTTTGTTTTTTTTTTTTGTAAATGTAGGCTGCCATGCTTTATATCAGGTATAACACATATTACAAAGTAAAACGCTTTGGTTGCCTTTCTATGCTGAGTGCTAGTTGCCTGTTGAAACTTGGTTTGTTGTTTCATCTGAAAGAGGCCCCAACTAGACCTCATATTTCATATAAGCAAACATTTTATAGTGAAGTAACAGTTTGATCGAGATGAGAAATTCCTCAAATGATGAGGGAAAAAAAAAAGAAGAAAATTCTGAAGTGAATGTGTTTACACAACATCTGAGTTCAAAAGAGGTCGTAATAGGGTTCTGTTTTCATCACTTGTATGCATAATGCAGTGTGTCATGGCAGGAATCACTGGGCACTGTTGTGTGTGTGTTTTTTGTTTGTTTTTTTTTTGTTGTTTTTTTTGTCACCTGTGTACATGAGGAAGTTTGTTATTGCAAAGGTCTGGAGATTTGAGGAAGCTGTGTATATGTGGCAGCGTGCCCTAGCAGATCTTAGGATTATTGGGAAGTGTTTGTTGTGTTTATATTACCTGTGGACATGAGATACTATGTCATAGCATTGGTCTTGTGATTGCAGGCAGTTGTTGGAGAAAGAACTGGAAGCTGTTGGCATCAGGCTGAATGCAGAGAAACCCAACATCTACTTCAAGGTCTTTCCATTCAGAATCTTGTTTGTTTATTGGCTGACTGTCTTTTTCCTATTGTTAGTTAATTTCTGTCACTGACCCCCTGTCGTTTCTGCCCTCCCCACCCTGCCTTCTTTCTCTGTCTCACTGTCGCTTTCCCTTTCCTCCCTCCATTCCTATCTCTCTCTCTCCACCTTCCACCCCCAACCTCCTCCACTCAGCCGCATATTTTTGGGTCTTCCCATTCATGATTCTTTTCTGTCCTGACATACTCTCTTTTGCTCCCTCCTTCAACTTATTCAAAACAAACAGTATTCAGCCATAATGTCTGACAGTAGTGCACATGCCAACAAAATTGGAGATAACTGTTGGGAGCCCTTGCGAAGTAGTAATTTTCTATTATCTCCCCTCCTGACTCTCCAGGGTATATATACTGTGTGATAAACCACTCGGCATTAACCTTTACCAGCCATGTCAGCCAGTAGTGGCTGACAGGATTTCTTTCCCTTGTGCCGCGTCATCCAAGGCTGGCTGATGGACAGACAGTACTTTCTGCCGTGTCATCCACTATCGGCTGACAGGAACATAAAAAAATTCCTACACTTTCCATAAAAGGATCCAAGGGAAATAAGCTCTGCATCTAGTCTTGGGAATGACGTAGCGAGTTGTAGACCATACTTTCAGTGGCCTATCGTGAACTTGGGTGACCCCAGGGGCTTTGAAACAAAGAAACTGGCAGCATCGGCGCGCGGCACGTATTTCCTGTGCCAGAAAAAATGTCGGTCAGGCAAAGGGGTGGTAGCGATTTCTTGCTCAATGAAGCGCTTGAAATCATATTACAAAGTGGATCTGGTGATGAGGGGAGGGAGTGAGAGAGATAGAAAACTGTGAAAGAGAAGAGGAAAGTGAATTGTTTGAAGATGCAGCCATCCCTTCATCTTCTGATTTGGTGTTGTAAAAGAACGGAACAGAATGTAAACAAAGCATTTTTTGTACTTTTCAGAGATGTTTTTCAAACACAGTCGTGTATACACATTGAAAGTAAATGATTTGAAATTACTGTGCTCGATTAGTCGAGTGTTTGTTCTTTCTTGTGACACCTAACACAACACTGTCGCTGTCTAGCTACCATAGAAATAAATTAAAAAGTGCCAGATATGCATGTCGGCAGGGACTGAGCGCTGTGCGTGAGCGTGCGTCAGCAGGGAATTGTGCCGTCCGTGCTGCTCTTGGCTGGATAGTAGTATTAAACATTTTATTCAGTGTTGGGATGTAATCATGTAGACAATAACATGCACAAATTTAAGGCATATTTCATGAAAACCTGGTCATGACGAGTGATATGAAGCTGGATTTTGAGTGGTTGGTTGTTTGTTCCTTTTTTTAAAGGACATCTCTATTTTTCTTTTTTAACTTGATCAGACATGGCTATGGTCAGAGATGAATTTTGCTCTTCCTTGGTCTTCCGCTTGCTGGACAAGACTTGATTTAGAATTTGATTTTGGGCATTTTATTTAATTTTGATTAAATTTTAGCTTGCAGGTCTGATACAGCTCTTTATGGTCAGCAAGGCTATAAATGTCATGACTCGACTCTCATTTGATCAGAAGTTGCAAATTGTTTTTTTGTTAAACCCCATGCATACTAATACTTTAGTTCTTCCCCTAGAATTGATAGGTTGTCTGTTTTTTGTCTTTCAGGCAAGGCAGAGAATTGAAGAATGAATTGATTGATTTAAACAGGAACAAACGAGTTTTTCTTGGCTAAAATCTGTGTTCAAGAAGATTTTCTTCTTAGGTAAAATAGAATAGTATTTACAGGGGGGAAAGCAGTGACTGCACATGGAGTTGAGAGGACGGGAGGAAAAGCCGAGAACGCTCTGGGGTATAATTGTTGGAGAATCACCATTACTTTCCAAATACTGTGCTTTTGAGTATTCTAGGCTTTGCTGAGAGTCAGAATGAATTGGTATTTTAGTCGAAGGGTTAGAAAATTGCATATCATGCAATGTTTTCAGGCTTGAATTCCACTATTTCTATATATTAATTCCCTCAACTTGTAATTTCTACTTATGATAAGTTTTTAAGAGAATGTGTCAGACATTTTGTTTCATTTTTCAGTCGTTTTCGGTGCTGGCTACAAAAGGGCTTATTATGTATGAAGACCCACAGAAAAGGGATTTTTTTAATGATGAGCAGTAAGGATAAGTATAATGCTGTGGTGTTCCATTCTGGTCATAGACTACATGGTAGGGGTGTATACTATATTTTCTTTTGTAAACTGTCTTGGCGTCAACCAGGCCAGTGAAATAATAGACTCCTGCGTTATTGGGTCAGAAATGCATCCTTTAAGACAATGACAACTACAGTATGTTTACAGAGTCTTCCATTTGAGTCCAGAATACTTTCAGCTGTGGGTAGGAGTCAGCTGTGATTAAAAAAAAAAAAAAAAAAGATTTTTTAAATCCTTAGATAGGACCCGAACCCTCAGACGCTTAGCCCCCAAGCCTGCAATTTTAACCACTGTGTTATGACAGCAAGTCATACTGAGTGTTCTAATCTGAATACAGTATTGTGGGTGTGCACTAAACTATCCATTATTTACCTTACAAGCAAAGGGTGCTGTGCATGCTGATGACCATGACCATAATCTCAGGAGGCAGGCACACTCTTCTTCTGAACCCTTTTCCCAACAGAACAGTTTCTTTGGCTTTCCACAGGTCAGCCGCTATGCATTTATGTGCATCTCTGTCTCTCTTTTGATCTTTCTTTCCCAGTTGCATCAGTCGTTTCTCCATCCATTTTAGCATCTCATTTTGTTTCTTTTTTTTTTTTCAGCAAAAGAAAGGAGGAGGTATTTCTTTCAATGCAACTCTTCCATTGACAAAATGCAGCGAAAAGATGGTCCAGCTGATTCTGCATGAATACAGTATCCTTTTTGGTTCTTGATGACTTTAATGTTTGCCACATTTACTGCAACAAGAAAATCAGCAAACATGACATATATTAGTAGCTAAACACTAAATATCTAGTGCATCATCCCAGGCAAGATGTGTGACTGTATTCTCAAAATGTCATCGGTGAAATGTCAAATTGGGACTTGATTTAAAAAAAAAAAAAGATTTATGTGATCTGTGTCAGATGCATTTACAGAAATGTTCTTAAACAGAGATACTTCATATGATACTTATAAGAGCTTCGGAGGTTAAGGAAAATAAAAAGAAAATGTGTTGTGTCATGTCCTTACGTGTGGTTGTGGAAACTGATTATAAAAAGCTTCAGATTATCCCCATGAAACTGTCGTTCGTAAATTTCATTTGCGTATAGTAATTTATATATCTGAACTTCATTCTGGGTTTACCCTGAAATTCATTTTCTTTTGTAGTCAAGCGTACCACCCAGGATCATTGTAAGCCTGCATGAAATATATGCATGGAAGAAAGGTATAAGAGAAATTGGACCCCTATTGTTGAAAATGCTGTCACCTGTACCCCTTGTAAGTTAGAGGGATCTTTGGTTGTTCTCTTACTTATTTCAAAGGATGAAAAATGTTTTTTTAGTTTGTATTTTGTAATTGCCATGTTTTTGTTATTTGTGTTTTGGGAAAAAAAAAGATACTATGAAAAAGAAGAATATGACTGAGTGGCCAGAGCCAGCAGCATGGGCAGTAAACCAACCATTATAATAAGCAATGTTTGTAATATTGCACAACATTTTCTTAGAAATTGTGATGAGTTTCTTTAAAGTTGTGATCAGTTGCAATTATTCCTTTATATATACGCGTAAGAAATGTGTTTAGTGATAGTTTATGCAAATATTACAAGAAATGTTGATATACATTTTATCACGAGGAGACTGTGTAATCCATTGTGTACCAAGTGTAATGCATTGTATGTCAAGCAGACCAATTCATGCAACTTCTTCCAGCAAATGAGCAGCAGATATAGAGCGCTGGACTCGTGATCCTGGGGTTGTGAGTTTGAATTTCGGTACAGGGGAATTTTTTCCCTTGGAGTTAACATTGGTTCGGACGCCATTCCCCATACAGTCCTTCGAATGAGACGATAAATGGAGGTTCTCTGTGTGAACGCACGCACAACATTTTGGACATGTAAAATCCCAGCACCAGCTTTCCGAAGAGAAGGCCAGTTTGGCCGTTGGTATGGATGACACATTACACATGTATGCACCTTCCCCGAAGATGGAGTATGGCTGCCGTAATGGCGGGATAAAAAATGGTCATACACACAAAACTCCACTGCCTGTCTATATAGGCAGTGTCCGCAGGAGTATCAGCCTGCGTATGCAGAAAGAAAGAAAGAAAGATGAACATCTTAATAAATGTGTAAATAAATCTCATATATCATGCCAAGTGCAGAAAAGTGAAAAATTTATTATTCTAGATTGATCAAAGCAAGTAAAGACACATAACAGCTACAAGCTGAACACTGGTTTCTGCATTAACAGCTACCAAACATTACGGATACATCATAGATTTTAAGTTTGTGATTGGATCAAACAAAATTTCATAGAGCTGATAAAAGTGAGAAAGTATGAAGTTGAAGAAAATTTAGTTAACATAATGTACATGTCTTAAAGACAGTGACAGCAAAACATTTAAACAAATTTCAAATGTAATTAATAGCGAACCGCCAAGAAAATGTAGACAAACAAACCACAAGACAAAAAACGACATGTTTCGACCTCTTAGGTCTTCTTCAGTGAAGATATATAACGGGACAATGAGAACAAAAATAAATGAGTCACTTATCTTCATTCACTTCAGCCCAGGATGGGCGTTGAATCGAACAAGTTCAGCCTAAGAGATGTTCATGACCAAAGGCAAATGGTCTCACATTAGACTACAACTCACTTTTTCGTCTCTTAATGAAGCCAGGTACTTATCGCCTTCCTTCTACTCTTCTCCATCCCCCCCTTCATTGCTCATGTATTCATGTCCTTTCCTTACCAACTGCCTGAAAGAATGCAGATTGAATGCAGATTGAATGGCAGATGTTGAGTAGAGTTTAATTGTTGATCCAAAGATACATATTGATTTACAGAGTTAGTGTATCATTGAACCAAAGAAACATGTTGATTGGTAGAGTTAGTGAATCATTGAACCAAAGATACATGTTGATTAACAGAGTTAGTGAATCATTGAACCAAAGATACATGTTGATTAGCACAGTTAGTGAATCATTGAACCAAAGATACATATTGATTCACAGAGTTAGTGAATCATTGAATCAAAGATACATGTTGATTAGCAGAGTTAGTGAATCATTGAACCAAAGGTACATGTTGATTAGCAGAGTTAGTGAATCATTGAACCAAAGGCACATGTTGATTAGCAGAGTTGGTGAATCATTGAACAAGGATAGCTCAGTAGACACTTGTTAATACCCTGAAACTCCCGTTTTGGATTAGGTGCTGGTGATGAGCATGACATACATGACATGTGCAATCAAACAGGCAACTAACCTCCATTTTTGTGTTGTCTTGATTGCAGAGTGTGTGAATCATTGAACCAAGGATAAAAGTGACTTGTTAATACTCTAACTCCGTTTACTGATAGGGAAATAGGTTAGCTTGCATGAAATGCATCAAACAGGCAGCTAACCTCCATGTTACCTGTGTTGTCTCCATTGCTTGTGTGTTAACTCAACTAAAAGTGAATATGATACGGAAAAAAATACTGTTTGGAAATTTGTTTCACCTGGTTTTGTAAAAATGGGAAGTTGTGTAAACCATGATTTCCAGATTTTCCTTATCTGGGTTCAGAGATTTTCAATGCTGAGGTGTTGTTCAGAGACGACTGCTCGTCTGATGAATTTGTGGACGTTCTTCTTGGCAATCGTGCCTATATACCATGTCTTTATGTGAGTATGTTGAAGTTCTCTAGGCCCAAATAGTCACCCACCTATTGATACAGAAGTGTGATTTATGACTTTCGTTTGTAACTTGTATTTTAATATTCATCTGGGTATAGTGAGCAGAAATTGTAAACATTTAATGAAAAGTGGTGGTAACCATTGCTTTTGTTTACAATGCTAGGGCATGGGAAGCAAGCATTTATTTTGCTCAGCATTGGTTGTGGACGCATTTTAAGATGCTGTTGCATGACAAGCAGATCATGGTGGCATGGCCAGCTGAAGGAGAATATGGCACTACAGCCTGTATGACCGTTTTCAGGTGTTTATACTGCTGGACTCTCTCTCTCTCTCTCTCTCTCTCTCTCTCTCTCTCTCTCTCTCTCTCTCTCTCTCTCTCTCTCTTTTGTTTAAACATCATTGAAAGAACTGGTGAAA
The DNA here is from genome assembly GCA_016801955.1 of Conus betulinus. Classification (NCBI taxonomy): domain Eukaryota; kingdom Metazoa; phylum Mollusca; class Gastropoda; order Neogastropoda; family Conidae; genus Conus; species Conus betulinus. The sequence continues at coordinate 1,478,924 of JADBJO010000025.1, forward strand.
GATGATTTATTCCTTTGCATTCAAAATCAGCTAGAAAAAATGATGATGAAATGCTGTCACTCATTACTTATCCTTTTCAGGGCTTATAAAAGTGTGTTTGTGTGTCCCCTCATGCTAACATCAAGTGATTGAATAAAAGTAGTGGTGGAGAGTAATAAGAGTTGTGCGTTGCACTATAAATCAAGTGTACATTAAGAGGGGAGAAAAACAGAAAGAGAAAAGTAGGGGGGGGGGGAAAACAGGATGATGGATCTCCACAAAAAAGGAAGAGGTGAGAATTTTGTAGAGAAATGAAAGAAAGAAAAAGGAAGGTGGGGAGAAAATGGGAAGATAAAGGACCGTAAAAAAAAAAAAAAAAAAAAATCAGTAGAATGAAGATCCTATATTGAAAAGTAACCAAATGTCAAACAGAGGGGGGAGAAAGAAGAAAAAGTTACAACTCGTCACATTCTGTGTAGCTGAAGTGTGTGTGTAGTTGATTTTTCTTCTTTCTTTTCTTTTTTTTTAGTTGTGTAAATAGGGGTGTTTTTTTGTTACTCTGGTAGCCAGGGGAATGTTTGTGCACTTTTAAGTGATTACATGGCTTCTTACTGTCATTACAGGTATATAACAAGATTGACCAGATTTCTATAGAAGAAGTAGACAGACTTGCCAGGCAGCCTCACACTGTGGTTGTCAGGTAGGTGAAAAGTTCTGTTCTAGAACTAGACTGCAGATAAAGTGTGATCTGAGTATAACTGTTTTGATGGACTTCATGTGTGGTCAAGTTGCCAGTATCCCAATTGATAATACTTTTAGTGTGTTTGTCATGTTATCAGATAACAAATGCTGTTCGCAAAAATATAAACTGTATTTCTTAAACTATTAAAATAAATATTAAGTGTGTCATACATTTTGAACGGCCACATCACAAGAGCAGCTGTTGTGTCTTAGAAGGTGTATTTTTGTGTGTTTGATTCACTTGTTATTCTTTTACCAACATCAGTTTTAATTCTTTGTATTACAGTTTAGGGTCTGAGAAGTGAACTTACTATTCATTGAGAAGACATTGGAAATCACACACACACACACACACACACACACACACACACACACACACACACACACACACACACACACACACACACACACACACACACACACGGCAACACACACACACACACACACGGGGGGAGGGGGAGGGGTGAAAGGCCGGCAAAACCAAGGGGCTGCAAGTGGGGTGTAAAAAAAGCTGTCACAATACAATTGGAAACTTTCTGAACATTTCTGACAAAAATACCCATATTAACAAAATGGAGCAGTGATAAAAGTAGTGTGATAAAAGTGTACCAGTGAATAACCTACTAAGCTATTGCTTACAGCTGTAACATGAAGCTCAACTTGGACTACCTGCTGGAAATGGTATGGGAGCACCTCGCTCTCCTCCGAGTCTACACCAAGAAAAGGGGAGGTCAGTTATGAATACTTACCACTGTGCAAATACACTATGATTTTTTAATGTAAACATTCCTCACCTTTGTATCTAAAATGCCAGGGAGAGGTGTTCTGTACAGTCTTTCATGTTGTTCATTAATATGCATCCTTTCTGTGTACACCCTTTGAGAGGACAAGAAAACAGTTTCCATTAACAAGACTTTGGATGGAAAATAATGGCAGAATACATGCTCTGCTGCTTTTTAGGCAAGTTTTCAGCATCTGATATCTGTCAGCGTATGTACTGACTTGTTAGTTACTTCATATGATCATTTATTTTTGTTTTATTTCAAATGCAAAAACAAGATCTGAAGTTCTTTTTCTTGTGTGGGATACCTGAATTTTTTGGTTGATATTGCTAAAGAATCTGAAACTATTTACAGCATTAATGAAATACAAATATACACTCAAAAAAGGGTGAGAAGTATTGTTGTGATACACAGTACAAAACAGAAGTAAAGATGAAAAATACTGACAGCAGTCTGGTGAGTATTGTGGTTGATGTTTGTTGCTTGTAAGATCTGAAGAAGACACATTTGTTGAAAACTGACTTGTCTGTTTTGTTTTTAATCAGCTTACTTTTGCACCTTGTTTTCATGTGTTTATTTGTGTATTGCCTTGTTGGCATCTGCTGTTTGTAACCAAGTGCTGTATCATGACAAGAATGCATACACCCAGTAACTTGCAGATTCTTATTTTGTTTGGGGAACTGATGAGATTTGGTTTTGCATATTACATATGAGCTCAGTCAAAAGAAGAAGGGCATCAGAAAAAAAGAAAGATTTTGTGAAAATACAACTGTAGTCCGAATTCATGAAATAGAAAACAAGACTTGAGGATCTATTGCTTTATGTTGAGTTGGTAATGTTCACATAATCCGGGTCAAACATGAACAGAATAGAGCAAAACTGTTGTATCCTTGACTTGATTTATTCCAATATTGGATCAAGATATTTTGCCAGGTCTTGGAAATCTGAATTTCACCTTCCTGATGTTGCTGTGAATCACACACCTCTAATCAAACGAATTTGTTGATTTCTTTGTATTTTGTGTTAACTTGCACAGTAAAGAAAATGTATATTTGCATCTATGTTGCCTCGAGTTATATTTAGCTGTGCAGTAAAATATATGAACTTTTGTCCATGCCAGAGAGACCAGATTTTGAGGGTGGGCTGATCTTGAGGAGAGGAGCTACTGCCGAACATGTTGTAAGTGTGTGCGTATGTGCGGTGTGTGTATGCTTGTGTTACTAAATTCTTTAAGATAAAATCCGTAGGAGATTGATAGTAGTATTAAGATTCTTACCGTTGTTCACAACTTATCATAGCTTTATCGAATGAATACTTGCGGGCACAGAAACATGTTCAAGGCACAGTAGAGGCTCATAGGTATGTGCATGCATAGATCTATGCATATACACACAAAATGTATTTTGTAGTATACTTTCATTTCATTATCAGAAGATATGCATGCATGTAAGTTTTGTGGCTTTTTTTTTTTTTCAGTCCTCAGTTTAAGGACACAGAAGAAAGAATGATAAAAGGTTGATAACATTATTGATGTAAGTTGTTCAGTTGTTTTCAATAAATGCTCAAGCCAGTTATTCCAAAAAATGTTGCAGTGGAAAACATAAGCTATTTTTACACATTTTGTTACAGTTTTATCACTGTATATCCACTTGTTCAGCTGATCTGGTCATGATGAACATAACTTATTTTGGAAGGATGTTCAAGAAGATCAAAAGAAATAATGTGAAAAGTTTCTTATAGAAAATGTTCATGAATTTATGAATAAATCCATTTATTATGATGTAAATATTCTTTGGGAGCTTTGTAGTATGAATAGAGGCAAAAATTGTCCACGTTAAAATATCTGTTGAATACATAGAGCAGTTTTGTTCATCTTGTTGAAATTGGAAACATGAATCCAAACATTAATCAAACAAACTTTCTTTTCCTAAATGGTGTGGTATAAGCAGTCAAGTCTTTTCAAGACAACTACAAAATTAGCTGACTAAATATTGCAAGATCATGGATGCTGCAGTCTTACATATAATTTTGAAAGGCGTTAGATATGTGCAATCTTCTCTGATACTTGACTCCAGTGACATTTAGTTAAAAGAATTCAAAGTGGAACTGTTTAGAGTAGAAAAAGATATTTGCTCATTGTTACAATCTGTCACTGATACTTGACTCCAGTGACATTTAGTTAAAAGAATTCAAAGTGGAACTGTTTAGAGTGGAGTTACAATCTGTCATTTGACATTCACCTAGGAGTTTCAGACTAGGTGCCTGATTGCTGATCCTTTATGCCTGTTTTGCCAGCAAGACATTGAGAATATTATTCTGAAAGACCCCCTTTGTCCATATTTTTTGGTCAAATTTGCAGCCTCTCCTAAAAATCTATGTGCCATGTGAATACTTCCTGTAGTGAATATCATCTTTAGATTACTATATCGTATTTCCATGGACAAGATATTTTATGTGATTCGGTTGATAGCCAAGTTCTGTGCATACAAATCCAGATGTGTCAATATCGTAATCATTCCACAGTTATTTGTGTGTAAGTTTTGAAGCAGAATATTCAATTGAAAAACATGCATATTGTATATGCAGCAAACTATCTCAATTCATGGCACAGTGAACTGCCTGTGCATCTTTTCTCATGTAATGTGTTACACCTTTCTTCTTTTCCTTTTAGTTACTCGGTATAAAATGCAACGATGAATATGAATGTGCTCCTGTTATCGACATAAACAGGATGAGGAGCCTTGAAGACACCTGTATTCTGCTAGCTTCTCACTCTGTCGGTCACTTTCTGTGACCCATCTCTTACTATGCGCCCACTTCTTTTCTTCATGCATTGTATGTAAGCATGGATTTTCTCTTTGATTCATCTCTTTCCCTGTGTCCTTTTTCTTTCCCCTCAATTATTGTATGTAATCATGGACTTTTTGTGGTGTCGGGGGATATGTTGGTTTGTTTAGATGAGTTAAGGATGTTTGTCAGAAATTGAATGTGATCACTCTAAAGAGTGACTGAACATATTTTCTTAGACTGGACATGTTAATATTCATTGCATGAGATTTGTATTTTACTCTGTGTAATGAAAATGTTCGAAACCTGGAAAAAAAAAAAGTTACCACTTTGAATTGCTGTTAACAATGTCCGTTTAGGCTTTTGTGAGCCAAACAAGGAGCAGATCAAGACATTGAACTGTTCTCTTTTTCAGTGTCACGCCATTCACAGATCTATCGCCCAGGCATTTAAGTATGCTCTTGTTTGGGTAAGTGATACCCACCTCCATAAATTTCAGGAGGCATCGGTGAAGTACATTTTTAACTGTGTATGTGTATTACATTGTTACACTTACAGAATAAGTCCTAATTTAGCGTGTGGTAGTTTGATGTTCAAGCCATGATACGTAATACTTTGATCAATAATTCCAATGCTGGTTCTTTCATGTGTAAAGGACTCCAAAACATGGTAATTTCTTGAGTATTTTAGCTTGTCCCTACAAAGAAAAACAAGTGTTCCGTCAGTCTTAAAAATCATTATTGTTGGATATTACCATGTTTGGTGTTATGACAATATGCTTACTTATATTTGAATTAATGCATGGTCATATCCATTCACTTTTATACAGTGCTTGAGAGTATACAACACCAACCACATTTATTGACAGTGAGGTAGAATACTCTTTGTGGTTGATATTCCTATATATTTGAATACCCAGGTAATGTTTTTTACACAGTTCTAAACTGTGGCAGCTTTCCATCTGTGTTTGTTGCTTTTTTAAGAATTTTTTTTATCAATGCTATGAATCGCAAAACTTTTTGTGTGTGGCCAAACTGACTTTCCTTTGTAGGCAAAATGTAGTCTAGATGGTTTCCCAAAAATAATGTACCGCCCATGGTTTCACATGACAAACCAAATATTGTCTTGTAGTTACAAACATGAATAACGAAAATGCATAGCTTTGTCCCAGCGCAAGAACTTCGTAAAAAGTTGGTCATTCCTTGGCATATGACATGCACATAGCCTCAGCAGTGAAGGGTTTAACGTAGTGAAAATGGAAAACTTTGCTGGGTGACAAGGATGAGTCAGTTTCTGTATAGCATCTTGTTTATAGTTTGAATGGTTTTTCCAGGGAATGGTGGGTAAAACCAGTTTCTGATTCTGGGGAGAGAAAGTTAACACATAAGAAAGTTAAACAGCTATGTGTACACAGAACTGACATACAGTTCAGTAGTGACAAAGATCATAATGACATATGTCAGTCATTTAAAACAGTATTTGGAGCTGGAAAATGTTTGTGGATATTGAGTTTTACCGTTTTAGAGAAGCTTTAACACAGGTTGTCTGGGTGTAGTACGAATAAATTAGTTAACTTTAATAGATGTACAACCACTGCCCTGCCAACAAGAATTGTACTGTGTGTCTTGATTTACATCATAATGGAATATTTTCTGTTAATGTGGTAAGGCATGTTCAGTGGATAAAATATTTCCATTGGTAACTCGGCAAACTATTACAGATTTTCAGCACTTTTTTTCGTTTATGTGGGCAGTTGAGCCAGACTGGAAAACAGTTCTAATTTTTAAATGCAAACGATTTTGGTTTTGTGCTCATTCATTTACAAAAAAAAAAAGAAAAGATAATATAATATTATGTATAAACGAATAAAGTGCTGAAAATCTGTAGATTTTGTCCAAGTTGTTTGTTCCTTTGTCACCTATGTAGCCCTTAAAAGAGGCCCTTTGTGGGTGGCTGAGGTATAGGAATCAAACTGAATTCTCTCTTTTTCTTTTCCTTGTATGTTTGGTCAATCATCTTGTCTAACATTGGATTTGTGATGTTGCAGGGGCGCAGCACAAAATACAGTCCCCAACGAGTGGGCTTTCATCATTCAATGTGCGATGAAGATGTGATACAAATTGTGAAAAAGTAGTCATTGCATGAAAGGACCAGGCAGTGTCAAAGAATTTTGATAAACTGCAGGTTTCTTGAACTGTTTTGAATGTGCACGCATGTGTTCGAAAGTCTTGAAAAGTGTGATCTTTTGTCTCTGAGTACATGCTCAGTAATTGTTAACCCTGACTGTCCACTGAGTACAAAGAAATTGAAACTTACCTGGAAGATGTGACCTGTTATTGACGGATGCATGAGTGTGTTCATATATGTGTTGTGTGTGTGTGTGTGTGTGTGTGTGTGTGTGTGTGTGTGTAACACCTCTGCCTCCGCTTTGCTGCACAGTTGACGCTGGGTGCTCAAAAGATAAAATTTAAAAGGAATGATGTTCTGTTGCTTGTGGTTCCAGTCTTTCCATTTGATAGCAAAGTCAGCTTGGTTTAGGAGCTGGTTGGTTCTGAAAATTCCCACAAATAAACAGCTCTGATGGTAATCGAATATGTGATCTCTCAGTGCAGAATATGGGATGCTATCAGTGCAGAACATGGGATGCTATCCACCGCATCATAGTGCCTGGTTATTCAAGCCACAGTACCAAACCTCATTAACACTATCAACACAGACCCTCGTTTTGCTCTGTGTGCCTAGTTAACACTGCAGTCACAGCACTGAAATTCCCTCAGGACACCTGATTTTGACCATTTTTAATTCATTTTCCACAAAGGCCTCAATCTGACAGTGACTTTATTTTTGTATAGTGAAATAGAGCTATCTTTCATCTTCTTGATGATATATGTGTTTAAAATTCAAAAGAATTATTTTTGTTTTTGTTTGATTGAGTTGAAAATGACATACTTTGAACAAGGAGCATTGATTCAGTGCTTGAAAATGCCAACAGGTTGGTTGCTTTCTCTTCAGATTAACCAGTGATATCGACTGCTTGATAACTGGTATGATATGACGTAGGAAGGACTGTATGTGTATGCTGACACCAAAGGTTAAAAATTGTCCAGGAAATTCGGTCATATTTGTTTTTAGAAGACTGTTGCTATCATTCTCTTGACCTGTCCTGAGCGACAACGCTTCCCGTGAGTATTTTCACCCCATGTCGCCGAGTGGCAAGTTGGGCACCGCAATCATTCTCATGGCGTGTTGTGAAAAAGTTAACCTTATCATTAAAAACAGGCTGCTCAGTGATAATGTATGCTTTCTGTTTGTTGAACTTATTCACTTGATTGTTTCATATGATATGGAACTCCATTCACAAAATTGTTTTATTTGACCTTTTTATTTTATTTATTTTTTTTATATGATATTAAAAGTCAGTTATGTTTTAAAAAGATATACCCATTCTCAGCCATTTCTGAAAGTTCTGTGTATGACTCAGAACAGCAACTGGAACAATTACTCTATGAAGCTAAGAATTGCTGGTTATTGCTGACAGTGTCAAGAGATTTTGTTGCAAGAGATTCTGGGGGTAAAAGTTAAGGGAATTTGACAGACTGTGTGCAAGGTCACATGCTGCTTCATTTGATGATCATCTCACATTAAGGAGTTTTGCCTTCTGTAGAGCTCCATAGGCCTCTCTGAAATGAATTTCTTTGCTCTCACACTCACTCATACAAGTGTTTGCTGGCTGACCATGAAGTAAATGACTGTAACCAAAAGAGGTCAATATGGAGTCAATCTCTTTGCTTGGGAAGCTCAGTGTGGTATACAGTGTGGGATACTTTGTCAGTTGTCTAGCTGCCACCATCAAATGGATATGTTCTACAACAGAAGACACACACTTTTTCTCATAAGAAATTTTGAAGTCTGTGACACACAAAACGTCTGTCATTGTAGGTTATCATAGTCATTCCTAGCTGATAGGGGTAATAGATTAATTTCCACATAGAGGGTTATATTGTGGTCAGTATGCTCTCTGAACTGCTTCTTTACGCACTTCAGGACTTTTTCCTGTCTTTAAAATTCAAGAGAATTTAAACAGTCTTACATGTCAGCATAGTTACGCACCCTTGTGTTGATGTCTTGGTGTTCGTAATAAACAATTGCCATCGGATTCATGTTCTAAACATATCCTCTCTCATTTCATTTCTTTCAGATGATATATTACCCCAAATCAGATCTGTTACTTAAAAGATTTAAGTGCATGTTTGCAATTTGACAAGAAAACAGTAAACAATAAGCATGAAAACAGACTTTTCAGTGATTTCATGCTTATTGTTTACTGTTTTCTCTTGTAAATTACAAACTTGTACTTGCAAGTGAATAACTCATTTGACATCCTTTCTAATGGAAGTTGTACATATCGATGAGGTTTCAGAGTGAATTAATCTGGCAGTTTCTTAAATTACAATATTAAGCAGACAAAATGAATTAACTGAAGACTGAAAGAGTTGTGATGCATTTAGCAAGCACACTCTCTCTCTCTCTCTCTCTCTCTCTCTCTCTCTCTCTCTTTCGTTGTTCATTAGACATATACAAATAAATAAGTGTGGATAAAGCCAGAATTTGCTTCCATGTATCAAAGATATCATGAATGATATTTTAAGATTTGTCATATGCTTTGTGATTTGGGGTAGTATGACGTGATATGCTAGAAAAGTTAGAAAATCATAATTTATTTGTGCATTTAACAAATCTGAACTTATGTCTGTTATATCACAGATGTTCTTTTTGAGAAGCGAAACTGTTTGAAGTTTCCTAAAGTTAGGAATTTTCTTTCCTTTGCAGTACATGTATTCTATGTCATTTTCAGAAAATGCTTAGTTTCATGGGTTCTTATACAGGAAGACCAAAGTTTTTATTTTAAAACTCAGATGTAAGTGCCCATGTCTTCCCAGTAGGGACCATACAGCCCAGTGATACTTTAGTGTGCTCTGCAGGCTGAAGTTTCCTTTCATTGCCTTCAACCAGGAAATGAGTGTCATGCCACCATTTGATCATTGTCGGTCGTGTATAATTTTTCTAATTGTACAAAGTTAATGACGTTGGTTCCTGCTCCCCTGTTCCACCCCACCCCAATCCCACTCCGAGCCCCAGCCCCACTCCCCTCCTAAAGTGACAGGGGTGAGGCTGAGCTGGAGGCTGCAGATGGAGATAGGCGACTTTCAAACAGTTTTGAAAATATGAGCTTGACTTCAACGTTTCAAAGGTCCTTATGGAATTTCCGTATCAAATGAATAAAGAGCACATTTATCTAGAAATCTGCATAATTTATATTTTTGCACTGCATCAACATATAGAAAATGAGTGTATCAAAGTTCAGATGGGTGATTAATTAATCCGTCTTGGCTAGTTACATCTGCTGACCCTTTCCTTTTTTGTACTGTAGTACAAAACTGGTATTGTTGGAGGTGAATTTTGACTTACGTGTAAGTTTTCAGTTTTGCGAGATTGATTGATGGAAATCATTGTATCGCTTGAAGTATTTTGTGGAGTGCTGAGTGTTCAATGCATGTATTATGAATTTGAAAAAAAAAAAAAAAAAAAATCCTTGGTTTTCAGAGTCAGATTCTCTTTCTGTGGCATATTTCTCTGTAAATGCATGAATACATGTGTGTAGACAAGAGTTTGCGGGTGAGTTGGCATCATATTTTTTTAAGTATGTTTGTGTCCTATGTGTTGTTGCTGTTGCAAGAAAAATATCTGTAAGAGATATTGCTTTTCAAGAAATATTTGTGCTGAGACTACGTGGAGACCTTACATATGAAACGGTTAATCTTCATCATATATTGCTAAAATCTATCATTCATACAGTGCCAGTGATATATTCTCCCACACTTTTTAACACAGACATTCTGTTAGGAGACTAAAAAGCTCATGCATTCTGGACAAGTGATCAGCCATTTGTCGTTTAAAGCACATGTGCAAAAACTACTCTCTCTCTCTCTCTCTCTCTCTCTCTCTCTCTCTCTCTCTCTCTCTCTCATATATTCTGCTACACTGTTCACTCGGACATTTTGTTAGGAGGCTTAAAAAGCTCATGCATTCTGGACAGATGATCGGCCATTAGTCATTCAAAGCACATATGCAAACTCTCCCTGCCTCTGAGACAAAGGACCTATTTGTTCTAGACAGAATAGCCATTAACCCTAGCTGTTGCATGCATATGCAGTCTCTCCCTTGCTCTCTCTCTCTGTTCTTTTCTCTCAGTCTGCACCAAAAGTGACAAGACGGACATCACTGCAATATATACATGACTAGCTGTTACAACCATTTTGCCAACCCTCTCTCCCAAGTTTCTGCTCCCAACCCCCTCCCTCCCCAGAGCAGTTGTCTCTTTTCTTCCCCACCGCCCTCGTTTCTTACCTTCCCCTTCATCTCTCTCCCTTTTATTCTAAGATCTTACCTCTCTTCTTGTCTCGTCTCCCAAGCATCCACCCACCTACGAACCCCACTGCCTTAACTCAATTGCCCGTCTCACCCAGTCTCCCTCCTCTCTTACCTTTCCCTGTCGATGTTTGTTGACTCCCTGGAGAGAGAAAAAGCTTTTTTTTTTTTGTTTGTTTGGGTTTTTTTTTTTTTGTCTGATCATGGTTATTTCCCTTGACCTGCTGCTTTGCATTGTGTCATCACATTGATTCACAATTTAGTCATACGAAAAATGCGACTTGCACAAACATTGTTTGCTTTTATCTCTCCCCACTATGCTAGTGAGTCACTGTAAAATTTGGAGATCAGCCGACCTGTTGACTTGTGAAAGGAGCAAGAACAGGGACTGAAAAAAGAACATAATTCAGAGTTACAAGGGCAGACCTAACAGGACAGGTTCAAATTAAGTATTGATATCAAGCAAGTGTGTTGGTGGCAATATTGCAAGATGATTTGCAAGCCTGTACGCTGGTGTTAGAAAGCAGGTGGTTGTGGAAGGGAAACGGGTGGGAAATGAAGATAAGGATTCCAACAGAAAGAAGATGGTTCTTATACGAGTGTAAGAAAAAAAAAGAAAAAACAAGAATTCAAGACTGTTTTAAATACTGAAGGAGGTGGTGGTGTTGCTGTACCAACTAAGGCTGAGTTCAGAGGCCGGTTAGAAGAGTTTGGAAGAGGGGGGATGTGGTGTGTCTGAGGAAAATGTAAATTGTTGAGGTGAGTCAGAGGCTTTTCCTACAAACGACATAGTGTTATCCCTACACAAAACGACATAGTGTCTACCTACTAAATATACATGTGTAAATCTCTTTTTGAGAGGGGTGTCTTGACACCCAGGTCCCCCCCCCCCCCCCCCCCCCCCCCCCCTTTGCCCTCAACGCACCTCCACCTTCCCCTTAGATTACAGTATGTCTTGACACAGACGCAGTTATGGTGGTCTGCTTCAAGTTAACATCGGTCTCTTCTCCAGACACATGCATTCAAACAACTTTCGTTTTCTTTCTGTCAATGATAGATGGAAACAATTTTTGGTAGGCTAGCCACTTGCTTACAAATTCAATATGTGACATTTCCATTAGATGCATATTTTTGTTCCCAAAATGTACCTTTTGTTCTTCACTCAAAAAGTAAGTAAGTTTTGCTTTGTGTTTGGTTAATCTGGCATTTATAAATAATACATTTTGCGCATAGGAACATCAAGCAGGATGCACTGCTGAAATGCCAAAGTTGATGCAGATGCAAAAAAAAACTGGAAGAATTTCTGCAGCCCCGATTGTAATGAAACCACCAATGATAGAGGGCTACGCCTGCTAGGATTTGCCAATGGTAATGATTTGGTTCTTGAGCGTAAAGCATCCCGAAGCTGGATATAGCGCTCCCCAAACAGTCAGTGCCACAGCCAGTTAGGCTTTGTCTGACATAAATAAGGCTAAAACAAGTACATTTCCAGGAACTGATGTTGGTAGTGACTACGACCTTGATATGATGAACGTTGTTAACGTATGTTTGAATAAGAAGACGCGAATGATAAACAGCCATCTCAAATTCAATCCTGACAAACAGAGATCCTCACATCGCATAACAATTCTTAATGTCCGTGGGAAGAAAATTCACTCCACTACTTCTCTTAGAAGAACTAATAGCCATCGCAAACATTTTAACTGAGTGAGGATGGAAACGGCATCAGACGTCCTGAAAATAAGCAATTGGATCTCAATCAACACTTTGGAGATGTGTGACGCTAGACGGAGCTTAAAACTGCTTGAGGCGGCTGATGGGGAAAGCACAGTGCTATAAAACACGAGGACAAATGAAGAAGTTACAAACATAAAGGAAAGCTGAATTGAACAACAGTGTTAGAACATGGGGGAGGGAAGGGGGGGGGGGGGAGGACCACTAATACAATTAAAAAAAAAAAAAAAAAAAAAAAGTTTTTAAGATTGTGAAAGACTTGACCCAAAACAAGAGCAAAATAAAGTCGGCACCATTCAGGAGAAAGGTCTAGCACAGGAAGACGTCATTAAAAAAAAAAAATGGACTGGATTCTGCAACAAATTGAACAAACTGACGAGATCTAAATGTGCTAACAGCACAGGATTCGTAACATATGAATGATTTCCAAATACTCCGTGAAGAAGTCATACCCGCTGTGAATTTGCTGAAATGTGGGAAGGCTGCACGCATAGACAACATCCCAACAGCACTCTTGAAAAAAAATGGCTGAGATGCAGCAATACACATCCTAGATGCAGAGACTGATATCCTAACTGCCACCTGCAACAAAACCTGGCACACTTGTGAGTGGCCCACGACAGGGGCTCGGTCACTAAACGCACCCTTTCTAAAAAAAAAAAAAAAAACAAAAAAAAAAACCCGGAAATCTCCAACACTGCCAGAACTATCGCACCATAGGCTGACTAGCAACGCCAACAAAAGATGCTCAAATTGTTTCTGAATAAATTGCAATATGAAAGCAGGTACCATCATTGCTGAAGAACAGACTAGATTCTGCAATGGTAGGCGTACCATTGAATATATTTTTCTAACCTACATGCTCTTTGCATAAAAAAAAAACATCTCCAGCACCAGAGGGCGTTCTACCACGTCAACTAAGACTTCCAGAAAGCGTTTGACAGTCTGGCAGGAGGCATCATGAACCACAATGGAGAAATTTAACATAGGGAAGAAACTTGGCACCACCATCTAGCAACTGTACTCCAAAGCGTCTCATGGTGCTTATACATAGTGCTATTTTGAGAATGGCTCTGTATTTCACTTGTATTTCTTGGGGTGGAGGTGGGGCGTTCTATCTCCCTCACTGTTCAACATATTCCCGGAACGCGTCATGACTGAGTGCACTAGATAATGTCGGTACAGTCATCACTGCGGGTGAATCCTCACAAAGTGCTTTGTTTCCCACGCTTTTCAACCTTATCCCTGGAACGCACCATGACTGAGTGCACTTGGAGATCATGTCGGCACAGTCAGAACTGGAGGGTGCATCTTCAAAAACTCGATAAGCAGATGACATCATGACCTGCCAGGCAGTGAACAAGAACTCGCCAATCTTTTTGAACGACTCAATGAAACTTCAACAAGGTATAGCACAGAAGTCAGCACCGAGAAGATCCAAGTCGAAAGTCTGGCCACAACCCCACCGTCAGTACTAATATAATTGTCCATATTCAGATGCTAGAAGCTATTGGACAATTCACTTACGTGGAATCCATCAACAGCAGTGAGGAATCCAAAGCAGAAATCCCCAAGGGCAGAAAAGATAACCACAATATTTCCAGATCAAATCCTCTCTAGAAGGACAAGAACATATTCATGAAACACATATCAGTCTCTAACATGCATTTGTATATTCCATCTTCTTTTGCAAGACATAGACCGTCACAGCAGATCTGGAAAGAAGAATCCAAGTCATGGAAATGAGATGTAACTGCAAGATGCTAAACATCAGATACACTGATCATGTCACCCACCAACAAGTGCGTCAAACCAGACGGGACCATTACGAAACATTTAATAACATCAGTCAGGAACAGAAACTACGTTGGTATGACCATAAACAAGATCCAGTGGCCTTGCTAAACACCAATCCTCCACGGAACTGTCGGAGGGGGGGAGTAGACAGAGAAATCTCTGCAGAGACCTAGGCCAGGCCTTGGCGCACACACACAATTAACCAACGGCAACAGAACAGGGAGAACCTGATAAACTGTTCTTCACTGGAAGTGCCCCAGTGACTGCCAACTGAGTTAACGGAGGAAGAGAGAGGAAGAAGAGAAGAAGAATATTAAGTCGATGTTTTTATTTGGTATTGTTTTGTCATATGCATTGAGGAAGATTCGTTCAAACTTGAGAGACAGTCTTTCAACGTTGACACATTTTTTTTACGCAGTATTTCGTTCTAAATGTAATCAAAGGTCTGTTAGTGTGGACAGAATAGAAAATAAAGGAAGAAAAAAACAAAACTAAACTAAAACAAAACAAAACAAAAAAAAAACCAACCAACCAAACAAACAAAACCTGATGCCGCGTTCTACATTTTTCACATTACACAAATTATATCTAACATGACTAACTACTTCCAGTATGCAGTTTGAACTTTATATTCCACGTTTAACCTACGTTGAAACCATTATTTAAAATTGTAAATTCAAACCTTTTATCAAACAAAACACCCACCCCTCTTCATCAAATGAAAGAAGGAAGTCTAAGTTTTCCAGTTAAATATGTTCTTTCATCTTCCAAGTTCCTGTAAAACCGGGCAGGGGGAGAGGG
>JADBJO010000025.1:1496473-1498973 GCA_016801955.1 Conus betulinus
TTATTATAAATCATTTTTCAAATTTGGTGATGTATTGTCAGTTCCATGTCACGCGTCCCGATGATTCCCCACGATGCCAAAAGAAGCAGCAGTAGTTGGGAATGATATGTTGAAAACCTGCATTCAATATTCACTGTTCGAGATCGATGTGTTTGGAGAAAGAAAAATGCATATTCTTGGTCAGTACACACACTGAATAAAGCCGAGGGTTGCTCCGTAAAATCGCCTTGAAGGGAAGTAACTTAAATAGGCTAATATAAACCGTGTTGTTTCCAAGGGAAGTAAGCGACGGGGTACGATGGTTATTGCGTTTTATCGAGTTCGAAGAGCATGGCATGCTACACACACATAAAACATGTAAACATTTCCAACAAGATATAAGAAACAGCTTGACTACAGAAGCGTGATTTTGTGTGAACTTAATTGCGTTGCTGGCACTGATACGTTTAAGGGTCACAACAGGATAGCCTCAAAATGTGTAAACAATGGCGAGTGAAGGCAGTGACCTAGCCTTTTCCAATCACGTGACCAGCGGCCATTATGCTAAATCGGCAGCATGATGTGTTCATTTATTTTGAGATCTAATGAGATCATGCGATCGTAGGACTGTTTGTATGATGTCTAGCGTAGAACGATGGCTTCACTCATTTTTATGCTCTCAATACGCTCCAATATTTGAGGCTTACGGTTACAAGTCGTTGCATTCGGTGAGTATTGCTGGTATAATTTTCAATATGGCTACCACATTCAGTTAAAACGAGCGTTGTGGTTTTTGGAAGTTTTGCTTTCTTTTGTGTTGTCTTCGTTTCTCATCCATGCATAGTGTTCTCAAACGATATTTGTCAATTTCTTCTAGGTATGCAGCCTTCAACTGCCACATTTGTTGGCAATGGGTGTTCCAAGAGATCACTGTGAAAAGATTTTAGACAATTTGCGCAACTTGAGACAGACGATGTTCGGTGAGAAAATGAAAGGACCAGCGCATGCATCTTGAAGAATTAATGCTTTTAGCCTTGATGCGAATGTACGCTCTTGCTTGTTTACAGTAGATGACCTCGCTCATTAGAGCAGCTTCTCAATCTTTCCATGCATATTCTCAGACAAAAATAGTTACAATGAAGATTCTACTTCACACTGATGATGACGATCCGGTACTCACTGCACACAGTGGGTGCACGTGTTTTTCAACCATTTGTGATCGATCAGCATCATGATAGCATTTCAGTTTGTGGATCATGTGTAAACGTGGTCAGCTTTTGTGAACTTTGAATTTACTTAGTGTTGAGTCTGATAGAATTCTGAAATTTGACGATTTTGAATAGAGTAAGGCCAAAAAATGACATGCAATTCTTTTTATTTTTTTTTTTTTTTTTTTATTATTGATTTCTGTTGCTTGGAGAGAAACTGAGTCAGAGGGAGTGTGACTGGACTGAGCTGATAGTGTTTGTCATTGAGGTTGTGACTGGTAGTGGTACAGTTCATTTCAAATTGAGGTTGAGCTTCTTATGACTGGTTTTGTTAGATGACATGGGAAGTGGAGAGCCTGGAGAGGAGATGGGAGATTGAGAAGGGGGAGAGGTGGAGTGGAGAGTGGGTATTCTTGAGTAATAAGATTGATGTCTTATGTACTTTGTGTGTGTGTGTGTGTGTGTGTGTGTGTGTGTGTTTGCAGATCTGGTTATGGAGTATACATGTATACATGTACGTGTGTTGGTGACTCGATGACATGCACACACACACACACACACACACACACACACACACACACACACACACACACACACACACTCTCACACATTCATACTTGCACAAACAGAGCCATGTATAATGTTCCTTTTTTTCTTTTCTTTCCTTTCTTTTTTTGCGTACGCAGGCAGATACTCCTGTGGATACTGCCTGTAAACAGGCAGCAGAGTTTTTTGTGCGCATGACAATTTTTTATCCCACCATTAAGGCAGCCATACTCCATCTTCGGGGAAGGTGCATGCTGTGTGTAACCTGTCATCCATACCAGTGGCCAAACTGGCCTTCTCATCCGAAAGTTGCGCGATGGGATTTTACATGTGTGCAAGATTTTGTGTGTGCGTTCATACATGGAACCTCAGTTTATAGTCTCATTCGAAGGACTGTATGGGGAATGGAGTCCGAACCAATGTTAACTCAGGGTAAAATCCCCCTATACCGAAATTCGAACCCGCAACCCAAGGATCACGAGTCCGGCGCTCTAGATACCAACTGAGCTATTCCGGACCCATGCATGATGTTCATGCTGTGTGTAACCTGTCATCCATACCAGTGGCCAAACTGGCCTTCTCATCCCGAAGTTGGCGATGGGATTTTACATGTGTGCAAGATTTTGTGTGTGCGTTCATACATTGAACCTCAGTTTATAGTCTCATTCGAAGGACTGTATGGGGAATGGAGTCCGAACCAAATGTAACTCAGGGTAAAATCCCCCTATACCGAAATTCGAACCCGCAACCCAAGGATCACGAGTCCG